>VDFB02247172.1:0-71913 GCA_007258455.2 Sequoia sempervirens
CTCTTTTTTTAAGGAGGCATATTCAGATGGGGATGGCTCTTCCTCGGTGGTTTTCAATTTCTCAGTATCAAAGTCTTTAGGCAATTTAGCTCCTTGATCTGCTAGAAAAAGAAAGTATTTCTCTTTGTCACGTTGTATAATCTTTTCAAGGGCTTTAAGAAACTTGGGATTTTGTTCTGCCTCTCTAAGTTCAAGTTCATCGTCTTGTTCATCATCACTACCTATAGGAGTTTTGTTCATGTTTTTGTTCTTAAGTATCGAACTTTCCTCTCTGTCAGCCATATTGTTGTTACTGAAAAGGGGATTGCGACTTACACTAAAAAGAGGACTATCTCGTTCACCCTCTTCTTGAGGTGTTTCTCCTGCTTTGTTGTGTTGAGATCTCGTAAAAATAGGCATATGTAAGAAATCCTTGAATATGGTCGAGGGTCACTGAAGAATCTGATTGGGACGTGTTGAATATTCAATTGAAGGTTGTGGTATGTTCTCAAACTCAAGAGGTTGATTCAAATTATGACGTTGAGATAATGCTAATCTTTGATAATAAGCTTGGGTAGCCAAAGGTTCTACAGCATAATCATCGGTGAATCCCCTAATGTAGTCTTGGTACCTATGGAGAAATGTTCGATAATGGAGCAAGACGTCTCGACTCTTATACATAAATTTTCTGCGATCTAAAGTCTTCTTGTAACTGAAATTTGTTTTGGGCTTCTTGATCCTATTGAAAACTGATTTCTTGGTGAACTTGGTTGATTTCCACTTTCGTAACATGGGAGTAAAATCTTAGAAAGTCGGGCCTGTGACAAAATCCTAAAAGCGCTACTCTGTTTCCCAAATGCGCTATAGAAATAGTCAAATGCGCTGCAGAAAATATCATATGCGCAGGAACAGAGAACCTATGCGCAGCAGAAAATCCTAAATGCACCGAAACAGAACACAGATACGCTAGAACAGAGCTTAAATGTGCTGCAGTTTTCCCCTAGATGCGCTAAAGCAGTTTTCCTAGGATAGTTTTTGACCAGTTTTTAGGTGAAAGTTGTCATGTTTGTTCTTGGATGATCCTTTATCTGAATTAATGTTTGGAAAGCACAGCAAACAGTCTGATTTAAGTTGATTCGTAATCAAGCACATAATAAGACAAGCACAACCTAGGTTAGGCCAGGACAATTCGCTAGGATTCCACTTGGGTTTCCCCAACCAAGATATCAAGAGCGTGAATTAAGTTGGCACGAGACACATCGTCACCTTGGTCCTTATACCTTGGTGCATAACGTCTAGTGCTATATCAAACATCATGGTTGCTCACTTTCATTGCAGCATAACGTATCCTTTCATCTCCTTCATCCACATTCTCTCTTGCATCATTCAACTTATCCCTCCTTTATCATTTCATTTCATTTCGAGAGAATACCTGTGTTTGTCCAACCCACCTATCCTCTCAAGGGGGCAACATCGACATCAAAAATCAAAAACATATCAGGGGAAAAAAATTTTATTTTCTTTGAAGTAATATGTTTCACACATCACTTCAAAGAGGGGCAAAATGTATACGCATAAAAATGGTCATGTCTATAATCCTGGCAATTAATTAAATATTTATTATTTAATTAATTTCTTCTAAAGTCCTCTACATATGATTAAATTTAATTAATTTAATTATATTGTTCATTCATCTTATTCTTCTTTCGTAATTAAATAAATGTATTTTATTTAATTATTTTCACATGTCCACTTAATTAATTAAATAAATACATTCTATTTATTTAAATTAATTATCATTGTTTGAATTTAAATTAAATCTTTTGATTTAATTAAGTTTAAATATTTTCCCTTTCTTCTATTTTTAATTCTATTCTTCTAATTAATTAAATGTTTCATTTAATTAATTTCATAAAAAGTGATTTAATTAAATAAATCTTATTTAATTAAAAATATCTTATATTTTCTTTCTAAATCCAAAATTAGGTATTTTAACCTAATTGTGAAATCTTTTCATATCATAATTAAATATTTTATTTAATTATGAGATATTCTGCTTTTTTTCAATAAAACATGATTAAAGCTCTTTTCTTATCACAAAATTTCTTCTGCTTTTAAAAAGCTCAATTAAATATTTTATTTAATTGAGAAAAGCTGAATGTCCTCCACAAATAAATAATTGATTTTTTTAATTAATTATTTATCAGCTTTTAATCTTTCTTTTATTCTCATCTTCCATTCTTTTCTTATTTCATAATAAAATAGAAAAATTTGTTTCTAGGGTTCTTCTATCTCATCCTTCAGTTTCATCTTTCTTCAACCGTTTGATCTGCCAGGAATTATCACAACCGTCAATCGAGACAGCCAATCAGAATCAGTCAGAAAGCCCTATAAATACTTGTGTGAATCCAAACATTGGTAATAGGCAAATAGGCAGTTAAGTAGAGTTTATGCATTTAATTCATTTATCATAGCATCTTGTTTATTTCAAGTTCCTTAGCTAAAATCATTATCATAGCTTAATCATGCATCCATATCATAGCAAAAATCTCGTTCTTTAGGAAGACAGTTTGTTGAGCCTAGCCACTAATCTGAGAACACAAGGCTGGAATCTACAAAAACACTAAAGATAGAGGACGATAGGACGACAACGAGAACAAGATACTGAGTTTGCACATCTCTATTCCTTTTATTTCTGTTTTTGTTATAATGTTCTATTGGTGTGTTTGAACTGATTTTAATTCATTTATGCACTTAATTTTCACACAAATGTATACGCATAAAAATGGTCATGTCTATATTCCTGGCAATTAATTAAATATTTATTATTTAATTAAATCCTTCTAAAGTCCTCTTCATATGGTTAAATTTAATTAATTTAATTATAATGTTCATCCATCTTATTCTTCTTTCCTAATTAAATAAATTTATTTTATTTAATTATTTTCACATGTCCACTTAATTAATTAAATAAATACATTCTATTTATTTAAATTAATTATCATTGTTTGAATTTAAATTAAATCTTTTGATTTAATTAAGTTTAAATATTTCCCCTTTCTTCTATTTTTAATTCTTCCTCTAATTAATTAAATGTTTCATTTAATTAATTTCATAAAAGTGATTTAATTAAATAAATCTTATTTAATTAAAAATATCTTATGATTTCTTTCTAAATCCAAAATTAGGTATTTTAACCTAATTGTGCAATCTTCTCATATCATAATTAAATATTTTATTTAATTATGAGATATTCTGCTTTTTTCAATAAAACTGATTAAAGCTCTTTTCTCACCACAAACTTTCTTCTGCTTTTAAAAGCTCAATTAAATATTTTATTTAATTGAGAAAAGTTGAAGGTCCTCCACAAATAAATAATTGATTTCTTTAATTAATTATTTATCAGCTTTTAATCTTTCTTTTATTCTTATCTTCCATTCTTTTCCTCTTTCATAATAAAATAGAAAAATCTGTTTCTAGGGTTCTTCTATCTTATCCTTCAGTTTCATCTTTCTTCAACCGTTTGATCTGCCAGGAATTATCACAACCGTCAATCGAGACAGCCAATCAGAATCAGTCAGAAAGCCCTATAAATACTTGTGTGAATCCAAACATTGGTAATAGGCAAATAGGCAGTTAAGTAGAGTTTATGCATTTAATTCATTTATCATAGCATCTTGTTTATTTCAAGTTCCTTAGCTAAAATCATTATCATAGCTTAATCATGCATCCATATCATAGCAAAAATCTCGTTCTTTAGGAAGACAGTTTGTTGAGCCTAGCCACTAATCTGAGAACACAAGGCTGGAATCTACAAAAACACTAAAGATAGAGGACAATAGGACGACAACGAGAACAGGATACTGAGTTTGCACATCTCTATTCCTTTTATTTCTGTTTTTGTTATAATGTTCTATTGGTGTGTTTGAACTGATTTTAATTCATTTATGCACTTAATTTTCACACACACATTAAAATGGTGCTCCCACTAAGGCCAAATTATGTGTGTATGAAAATATGATCAATTTAAATCAATAACAACACAATCAATAAAACATTAAATCAAAGAAACCAAAAGAAAAACATAAATAAGCAAACTGTTAATGGTAGTTTCTTCGAAGTCGTCTTATTGTCCTCTATCTCCAGCGTTTCGTCTTTGCTCAAGTTGCTCTCAGATCTGGAATGCCAAGCTCAACGAAGTAGGCTACTGAAGAATGAGATATAAATGAAATGCATACTATATTAAGAATGCAATATTTTGAAGGTTGATAATGGAGGAATGTTGGTTGCTCAATTCTGTAGCATAACAATGTGATAAAGGTTTGAAGGAGAATGATTGGATTTGAAGAATAATTTTGACAGAGTGTGGATACCTAAGAATCAACCCCCTAAATGAATTGTGAGAGGTTGTATTTATAGATTTTTCAAAAGCTTCCGATTGGTTGTCTCGATTAACGGTTGTGATAATTCCTGGTAGATCGAACGGTTGAAGAAAGATGAAATTGAAGAGAAAATAAAAGAACCCTAAAATCAAGATTTTTCTATTTTATTATGAAAGAGGAAAAAGAAGAGAAGATAAGAAATCATCTTTCTTTAAAAGAATTAAAGAAAGATTTAAAGCTGATAAATAATTAATTAAAAAAATCAATTATTTATTTGTGGAGGACATTCAGCTTTTCTTAATTAAATAAAATATTTAATTAAGCTTTTAAAAACAGAAGAAAACTTGTGGTGAGAAAAGAGCTTTAATCAGTTTTATTGAAAAAAGCAGAATATCTCATAATTAAATAAAATATTTAATTATGATATGAGAAGATTGCACAATTAGGTTAAAATACCTAATTTTGGATTTAGAAAGAAATCATAAGATATTTTTAATTAAATAAGATCTATTCAATTAAATCACTTTTATGAAATTAATTAAATGAAACATTTAATTAATTAGAAGAAGACTAAAAATAGAAGAAAAAGGAAATACTTTAAACTTAATTAAATCAAAAAGATTTAATTTAAATTAAACAATGATAATTAATTTAAATAAATAGAATGTATTTATTTAATTAATTAAGTGGGATATGAAAATAAATTTAAAATAAAATAAATTTATTTAATTATGGAAGAAGAATAAGATGAATGAACAATATAATTAAATTAATTAAATTTAATCATAAGTAGAGGATTCTTAGAAAAAATTAATTAAATAATAAATATTTAATTAATTGCCGATTATAGACATGACCATTTTAAGTAGTATACACATATGTTCTTCAATACCGAGGTCTAGTAAAAAAGCATCTTTTTAGGTACATCCTAGGATCAAAATCAAACCCCCATCCATCTTTGAACATCAAAACAAAAATCATCTCATCATCAACTCTTTGAAAATCTTGGAAAAATCCTTCATGTTAAACTTTGGGAAAATCATTTGAAATCAATCCAAAAATCACATTGTTTGATTAAATATGTGTAGATGCATCCTCCTCAACATATTTGATCAAATTATCAAACCTTGTGAACCAATTCAACCCTTGATATACATCCAACATCTTGGGATTTAAGAGTTCATTATCTAAATCATCTTGTTTGGATAGGAGTGTTTAGATGAATCCTTCTTCTCACACCTAGAAAAATTAGCATCTTGTGAATTATTTAACTCTAGGACAACATCCAACCTCTTAGAGTTCATGAATTCACCAAAATATGAATCCAAAAAAATCAATCCTAAATCAAGTCCTAAAGTTAAACATACCCTTCAAGATTTTCTGAAGAGTTCCAATCATCCATCAAACATCCATCTTACATCCATCTCATTATCATCCTTTGATATTGGAAACATCCTAATTTTTTTCATTTGTGCCTAAAGATATATCAATCTAAAGAATTAGAGATTCATCTCCCGTATTCTTAAATTGATCCCTATTTTATGGTGCATACTACATCTCAACACAAGAAGAACATGGAAGCCAACAAAGAAACAATCGCTTCAAGTGACCTAAGCCAAAAAAACTCTAAAATGAATCCCATTGAATCAAGCAATCCTTTGACTAACTTTCTCTCATCATCACAAAATCCAAAAGAGGAAATCCAAGAAGAGGATCTTACCTTTGGGATGTCACATGAGGAAATCACCGAAATGATCCAAAATCTAGAGAACCATAAGATCATCAATATCATGATGAGACTTAACCCTTCACTATACATGCTCGAACTAGCAAAAAAAGGGGCCAAACTACCTTTTGATTTCAACGTGAGCTCTATAGTGGAACCATATTTAGAGGTCATGCCTCCAATTTCATCCCCACTCCCCATCTCATCTACACCCCTATCCCAAAGCATCACTCAAACCATCCTACAAATCAAAATTTATTTTGCTCCAACTCAACCTAATGTTAATAAGGGAAGTGCATTTCTTAATGCCATTCAAACACACCTCCTTTTCAATAATCAAGACTTGGATGCAAACACCATTTTGGAACAAAACATACCCCAAAATCCATTACATAAGTATGCCCCTCTCACTTTCCATGATCCTAATGATCCATCGTCATCATCCTTTCATGCAACACCCCAAGGAGAGGATGACATATTCGGACCAGTGCGAATTTTTGACACTACACCATTTTCTCAATAAATAACATCCATCACATTTTCACCTCTTCCACCATTACCACCATTATCCACACCACTACTTGGCTTGGGGCTTCCACCTTTACCAAATATCAATCAAAATCAAACCAACATCAATCAAAGTATCACACCAAACTCTCAAAAAATTTCATCGACATCATAACAATAGATGACAACTACAAAAGCAATCACAACATCATCAACCACCCCCCTAACATCTCAAAGCATGGCCTATCAAGGACCAATCACATCGATCGCACCATCCACCAACCAAACCCAAATCACCAACACAACATCACCTCTCACCACCACCACAAGCACCATTCCAAATCCACCACCACCCCCACCACCACCAAGCTCCAATATATCAAGCCAATATAGTATGGTGTTGCAAGCTGCTTAGCAAGTTGCTTATCAAAAGGAATTTGTGCAAGTAAAAAAGTAGAAAATTGCACAACTAGCTGCTCAACAAGCTGCTCAAGCTACACAAGCAACCCAAGCCACATTACAAGCAAAAAATTCTGCTCAATCCCAAATCCTATTGCAACAAAAAGTGGCACAAGCACAAGCACAAGCATAAGAACAAGCAAAAGCACAAGCACAAGCACAAGCACAAGAACAAGCACAAGAACAAGTACAAGAACAAGCACAAGCACAAGCACAAGGACATGCTCAAGCTCAAGCTCAAGCTCAAGCGCATGCCCAATATCAAGTAAAAGAAGCATAGGCACAAGCACAATATCTTGAACAAAAAAAATCAGCACAACTACAAGCATATCAACAAGAAATAAAAAAATATGAAGAGCAGCAAGAATCAACCTAATTAGTAGCCCAACAACAAGTATTGTTCATGCAACAACAAGCACAACAACAGGCTCAACAATAGGAAATCCTAAGACAACAACAACAAGACCAATAACAAGTGTTGTTTATACAAAAACAAGTGCAAGAATACATGGCTCAACAAAATGTGTAGATACCACTAAAAAACACATCAATACAAGCACAAGAGGATGCTCAATCCCAAATCTATTGCAACAACAAGTGGTACAAGAACAAGCACAAGAACAAGAACAAGAACAAGCACAATCACAAGCACAAGCACAAGCACAAGAACAAGCTCAAGCTCAAGCTCAAGCTTAGGCACACACCCAATATCAAGCACAACAAGCATAGGCACAAGCACATTATCTTGCACAAAAACAAGCAACACAACAACAAGCATATTAGAAAGAAATAAAATAATACCAAGAGAAGCAAGAAGCAACCTAATTAGCAGCCCAACAACAAGCACAACAGCAGGCTTAGCAATAGGCAATCCTGGCACAACAACAACCAGACCAATAACAAGCATTATTTATACAACAACAAGTGCAAGCATACATGGCTCAAAAAAATGTGTAGATACCACCAATCAACACATTAACCAATCCACCCATCACACCCACAAGCGAACCACCTCAGATCACTTTCATCCCATCTCCTGATCCGCAAAATGATGTGACAACACAGATTAGCTTACTCTCCCAACAAGTGCTTGACCTTCAATTAGGGTGAACCAAAAGAACATCTAGTAACTTGTGTCCTTATCCATTCAATAGGAACCTTGTGATTAAACCATTCCCAAAGAGATTTGAGATCCCCAAGTTTGAAAAGTACCGTGGGATGGGAAACCCTGAAGATCACATCAAGGAATTCTAGGTTCATTTCATGGAAGTCGCGTATAACGATACCCATCTGATGCGGCTATTTCCTAAGAGTTTGGTAAGCCACGCCATGGAATGGTTCTCTCACCTACCCACAGGCATCAAGAAATTCCAAGAAATCATAGATGCATTCATCAAAAACTACACATGCAATATTGCCATGGATGTTAGTCTTGAAGAACTATCAGCTCTGAAAAAAGGTAAGAATGAATCATTTGCGTCATTCCTACAATGATGGAAATCCAAGGCCAATCAGAGAAAATGGGTCATGCCCAAGGAACAACCAGTATGCACTATCATATCCAACCTTGATGGCCTCTTGGCATTCCATCTCAAGGTCCAAGGGATCACCACGCATGACTAGTTGATTTCCAAGGTGCTTAGCATTGAACAAGCCCTTATGACACAACCTAGAGGATCAATATCATATCCTAGACAATAGAATAATCGCCCACCCACTAGCTACAATGGAAAACCTCGCACATGGGAAAGAAACAAAAATGCTACCAAAGATAGTGTTGTCAATGCCAAAGTTGTCATCAGTTCCCCTCGGCAGAACACATCCACACCTGAACAAAAAATCCAAAACCATCATCAAACGAACACAACACAACAAACAAGCAACCAAGAGATCAATAACATCAATAACCAAAGAGGACCTCCCCAAAAAAATAAGAACTTTACCAAGTGAAAGTACAACACTCTCAGGGAACCAGTTGAAGTCATCATGAAGAAATTACTAAATGAAAAGTCTATCAAGATTCCCACCTACTGCATGGGGCCCTAGCCCTGGCTATTAAGTAATTCCGTTATGCCTCGTCACGAAGTTCTAGTCTCCCCCGGTCCCGCGGGTACTGAGGGCATGTCACAATGCTAAAGTTTACTGTAAGTAATCATAGCTATAGGGTCGTACACCGATTCCCCGGCAGCCTAAAAAAAAAGATTCCCACCTACCAGAACTACCAAGAACTAGATGTTAAACCTCCTTGGTACAATGAAAATCAGCTCTGTGATTTCCACAAAATCAAAGGGCACACCATAAATAGCTCCATGAGACTAAAAAACATAGTCGAAGACCTAGTATTGATAAATGAATCATAAGTGTGGAATAGCCAATAGGAAACCAGAACCTCAAAATATACATGAATTTGATACCTAACCATAACAATAAAGGAAACAATAACATTGATAAGGGGAAAGGCACCTTCAAAAATGTGAATCATGTGTATGAAACTATCATCGCCTCCCTAGATGAATATTGCACAATAATCACTATCAAAGGAGCTCAAGCTGATTGTGGAGTCACCACAAGAGGCAGAAAAATTACTATCATAGGATCATCTCAACCAAACAAAAATTTCATGTCCAATTCAAGATTTTTTCCCAATGGGTACAATCTCCTTGATTAGCTAAAAAGAATGCCAGCACAAATCTTCATTATGGATTTATTAAAAATCTCATTTTCCCACAAGAAAATCCTTGAGGAAGCATTGGCTTCATCCACCATCCCCACATATCTTGATACAAAAAAATTCCAAGCTATGGTCAGAAATATCATTACCTCAAATCTACTTACATTCTCTAACAAGGACTTTCCCATTCAACCATCTCATAACCGTGCACTCCACTTAGAGGTCCTAGTGTAGAAAAGTAAATTTAAGCGAGTCTTGGTGGATGGAGGTGCATGCTTGAATATTTGTTCCCTCAAGATCATTAAACAGTTAGAAATCTTAGAGGATTCCATCGACTGTAAAGGGAAAGGCATTACAATCATAGCATATGATGATTAGGAAAGAGTGTCCCAAGGCAAAATCAGAATCCCTATTCAAGTAGGGCCAACTATCATGGAAACCACCTGTCAGGTCCTGGACCTTGACTTGCCTTATAACATTCTCCTAGGAAGTCCATGGATCCATGTAATGCAAGCGGTAGCATCAAATTTCTATCAATGTGTCAAATTCACATATGAAGGAGAAGAGGTCACCATCCATGGAGATCCTGAACCATTCTCCTACTACAAGAACCTTGAGGAAAAATACTACAAAATCCCTCAAGTGCCTAAAAATGATGAAGGCCCATCAACACCATACATTAATCCAGCTATTCTCACTTCCACTTATGCGATAGAGACACCCACCACTCCCACCATCCCCACCATATATGATATCAAACTCATCATCCAAAATAATGGTTGTGGAAACTACATAATTCCCAAAAATTCTTTTGTGGTAGGAGAGTTACCACAATCTCCTAGATCACGAGGACGTCCACAATCAAATGAGGCTTCAACATCTCAAACATCCCCTTAAGACTATCCTAACTTTAGAAGTTGGGGAGATCTTGACCAAGAAGTCATAGAGGAGGACCCATCTCATCTCCTATACCAAGATAATAGACCAGCAGCCAATCTACTAATGGATGACAGAAGAAAGGCCTACAAATGATGCTCACAATGGGGTATGACAGAAACCAAAGACTTGGACAAAACGAAAATGGGATTATAATACCTATCATTCCAGAGACGTTAATGAGAAATATTGGCCTCGGATGTACCCCTCTGAGTGTAACCATACATGGCCAAATTCCTCCAGTTAGAAAGGTCAATAATCCTCCTCAGCTATCTGTAGCCGAACTTCGCTTACCTATATCTAGAGGTTGAGTCATAGACAACTTCACATATGACATAACTTACGTGTATAGTAGTAGTGATGATGAGGATACCATAACCAACTAACTAGGCTCTTTGAGGATACCACCCTTCTAATGATTAGCACCTTATCCTTTGGGTCAGACCATCAAAATCATGAAATCCACCTAGTTTACCCCCAACTCATCGATTATGACAAACGAGGACCACCAGTTCTTGACACATTCAAAAATGATGAGGTGCTCTCAGAATTCATGGCACTATGGGATAACATTCCATGTTGGGATCACAAAGCAAGATTCATCATTGAGCTAGATACATAGGCCTATTATGGGGAAATTATTGAATCCCTCAGTTGCAAAAATGAAAAATTGAGAATAATATCTAAGTCCTTGAGTGAAAACCATAGTGGCACTCTCCAACATGAAAAGAGTAAAAAGAAATGATGCATCCAATGATGAAAACCTCTCCAAGGTTCTTGAGCATGGGGGATTCAATTTTCCTTTCAAAGCTCTACATCAGGAAAAATCAGCAGTCCTAGCAGAAAAGAGCAATCCAGTTAATTTAGGAACATAGGAGACCCCGCACATCACATTCTATGTGGAATCATTACTGTTAGAAGAACAAGAACTCCTAGCAGCCTTCTTGAGAGAGATAATTTAACTTTGCATGGAGCTATGCTGACATGCCAGGGCTCGTTCTAGAAATTGTAGTTCATCATCAAGTAGTATATCCTACAGCAAAGACTATTACCAAACATTGACATGATCGTAGACATAACGAGGGGACACGAAATGATTTCCTTGATAGATGGTTTCTCAGGATACAACCAAATAATGATTGCTAAAGAAGACCAACACAAAATGGCCTTCACTTGTCCATGGGGGACTTCTATTGGAATATGATGCCATTCAACTTGAAGAATGCAGGAGCAACATACCAAAGAGCCATGACATTAATCTTCCATGACATGATCCAAAAAACTATCAAAGATTATTTTGATGACATACTAGAAAAATCCAGAAAGAAGAAGGATCACATAGCAACCTTAAGTGCCATTTTTGATAGGCTGGAGGAATACAAGGTCTGATTAAATCCAAAGAAGTGCGTCTTCGACATATAATCAGGAAAGTTTCTAGGATACATAGTGTTAATGAGATGTATTGTGGTAGATCCAACAAAGGTAAAAGCAATCCTTGAGATAGAGGCACCCAAAACATTGAAAAAATTGAGAGGTCTCCAAGGTAGGCTTAAGTCCATCTGAAGGTTCATAGCACAACTGGAAAATAAACATAATTTGTACTCTCACCTACTTCACAAGGGAATAGTGTACAAGTGGGATAACAAGTGTGAAGAAGCCTTCATAAAGATTAAAGAATATCTACTTACACCACCTGTCCTAATGCCACTGATCCCAAGAAAGCCATTAATTCTCTATGTGTCAGCAACAACAACAACCCTTGGAGCTCTTCTAGCTCAACATGATGAAAATGGAACAAAAAGGGACATCTATTATATCAGTAGAACAATGGTTGGGCATGAGTTAAATTACTCATTCATTGAGAAAGCATGTTTAGAAGTAGTGTTTGCTTCAAATAAATTTAAACATTACATGCTGGCACGCAAAATAAAACTCATCACCAAAATCGACCCTCTCAAGTACTTACTATCAAAAGAAATGCTCATTGGAAGAATGGCCAAATGGGTCATGATACTATCAAAGCATGACATTGAATATGTGGAGTGGAAAGAAATTAAAGGCCAAGTCATCGCAGATCAACTTGCAGAAGCACCAATCATTCAGAGAATCCTCTCATCTCAGAGTTTCCAGACAAATCCATCTTCAATCTCAACATAGCTGACCACTAGAAAATTTACTTTGATGGATCATACATGCAACATGGATTAGGAGCCAGTGTCTTCTTTATCACCCCACAAGGGGAATGCATACCAAGATCCTATAAATTGGTGTTCCCCTGCACCAATAACATTTTAGAATATGAGGCTTTAACCATAGGTCTCATAATAGCAATGCAGTGGCACATCATGGCCCTCAGAGTATATGGAGACTCTCAGCTGATAATAAACCAAGTGAGCGGTGAGTACCAAACTAAGGATGATAAGCTCACTCCATACAAAAAACTAGTGGAGACTCTCAAGGAATCCTTTATCGAGATCACATTTGAGCAGATATCTAGAGCAAACAACAAAGCAAAAAACACCATGGCAACAAACGGATCACTACTAGACATTCCTCACAACATTCTAAAACATGAATTCTTGGTAGAGAAACTTCTTGTTCCCACATTCAAGGTACCAAAATTAGAATTTGTGTGTGAAATCATTGGTCCCGGTGATCCCTAGTACCATGACATTTATACCTACCTATGAATAGGGGTCATACCTGTCGATTTACCTTCAACCTTAAAATGAACCTTTGTCAAAAAGGAATCCTAATTCGTCATCCTAGGAAATACCTTATACGGTAAGAGCATAAAAGGAACCTTATTATGCTGTTTAAATGCTAAGGAGGTGTTGGCCACTTTAACTAAACTACATAACAACATATGTAGTTTACACTCAAGTGGAATGACCCTAGCCAAGAAATTGTTGAGGATGGGGTATTATTGTCCTATAATGGAAAGAGAGGCACATGACTACGTCAAAAGGTGTCTACAATGTCAATATCATGCGGACCTCATCCATGCTCCAGCTCAAGAACTTCATCCCATCATCACAACATGGCCCTTTTCAGAGTGGGCACTTGATCTCATTGGAAAAATCACTCCCACTTCATCTAATGGCCACATGTTCATCATAATAGCCACTGAGTACTTTACCAAGTGGGTGGAAACCATACCCATGACATATATAACCAAGAAGTAGATATCAAAGTTCATCTTGAACTATCTCATTTGCCGCTATGGTGTCCCCTAAGCCATTATCTCAGATAATGGGACACTATTTAAGAATCAAGACATCTACAACTTGTGTGAAAAATTCAAAATCCAACATCTCTTCTCCACCCCATACTATCCCCAAGGCAATGTCCAAGCAGAAGCCACAAATAAAACCATTCTAAAGATCCTTAAGAAAATAGTCAATGATGCAAGTTGTGATTGGCATCTACAGTTTAATCCTGCCCTCTGGGCCTATCAAACTAGTATCTGCACACCTACCAGTGCCACCCCCTTCTCCCTGGTCTACGGATCAGAAGCAGTACTCCCCATTGAGATTGAGCTTCTATCACTAAGAATATCACTGTAAAACCTCATTAGAAATGAGGAGTATTGAGTATCAAGACTAAATGAGCTAGAGCTACTATATTAGTGGCATATAGATGCTTTAAATCATTTGCAAGTCTATCAAAATAGACTCAAGAGGAGCTATAATAAGAAATTCAGAAGCTGAACATTCTAAGTCGGAAAACTGGTACTAAAGGAGAATCAAAAGAACATCCCAAATCCAAACATCAAAGGTAAATTTGAAACCAACTAGTTGGGAACATTTTTTATCATAGCAAGCTATAATTCAGGGGCATATTAGTTATCAACACCTTAAGGGGAACCCCTGTAAGAGCCCATGAACAACTCTCATCTCAAAAAGCTTTATTCCTAATCTTTCGAGGTATAGAACCAAAAAAAAATAAAAAATTAGAAAATGTTAAAAATGGTTACTTAAAACCTAACAAATAGGCCATGGTGACAATAAAAAAAAAAAAACAAAAAATCCAAAAAAATTAGAAAAAAGGATTAAAAATAGTAAAGAAAAAAATCATCCTCTAGTGAAAACCACTTTGGTGGCACGTTGGACAAGTACCTTGGTGAAAACTTGGCAAACAAGTGCCTCATGTAAATAAGCACTTTCCATTCACCAGGATCTTTAAGGCTTGTCCTGCATCATCCATCCATTACATTTTCATCATCCATTGAATTTGACTCTCCATCCATCACTCATCCACCCATATCCACACCATAGCTTGGTCTTGTGTTCATATCATGATCCCTCCTAGTACTACTCGGCCCATCCTCAAGGTCAGTTTGTCCTTCCTTTATCAAAGTAGTCTATTGCATCATGCTAGGGGAATATTCTCATCAAATCAGATTTGTGTATATTCTTGAAGTCCTAAAATCAGAAAATCCAAAAAATCCAAAAACATCGAAAAACCACCAAAATCAAAAAAATATTCAAAACATATCAAAATCCAAAAATAGGTAAAAAAGTTAGTCAAAAAGTCAAAAATAGAGTCGTCTTGTTGAACTACAGGTTTTTGAGCCTTGAACATAGGCAAGGTTGATCTTTGATCATCCCCCGAGGCACTTAGGTTAGTCCCTTAGGAGTCTTTCATAATAAACTGACATTTCTTCATGTATATCTTCATTTGGAAAATGATCAAATCGTCAGTCAAACTATGTGGTCTTTGCGTGTATAATGTAGGCAAGCCTAATCTGTTGATCAGCCCCCGAGGCCCCTAGGATAGGTACTTAGGTTAATCTCTTGGTCAAAATCTCAGAAAACCCCAAAACATTGGAAAATCGAAAATCAAAACATTTGCAAAATATCAAAAAATACCAAAAACACCCAAATATTTAAAAAAAACCATCTGTCTCATCTCACTTTCACCTGCAATAACATCACTCATAATAAATGATATCTGAACAATTGGAAACAAGTCTACTAGGTTAAAAGTGAAAACTCAAAAACGTCAAGTCTCAGGTTTAAGTCAGTATGTAAACAAGTTGGTCAACTCTTTTTGTTGATAACCCATCATCCAATCAATCCCATATCAATCATCTAATAACATCATGTCCTAGATGTATCTTTCCTACAATGGGCATTATTTATTAGAAAGAACACTTTGGGTAAACGAAATGATGTGTCACCATCCACTAACATGTCCTAGGATGTATCCTTCCTACAATGGGCATTATCGTTTGGAAATAGTTTCGATTCTTATCCTTGAAAACACATTCCCTTTTGGTTAGTGGTATTGAAGAACATCAGCTTGTTTTTCTACTTTATCTTTTTTCTTTTTACTTATCTTATTGCGCTCATTCCAAGGACCTCTTGATGATATCCGAACAAAGGATTTAGAGAAATAGGAGTGGGGAAATGATCATTATCTTTTGTTTGTTCTGCTTGTTGGACGTTCTTGTAATATAACTTGGCGAATACTTGCTTTGTTAGGTATGTATGGAGGATGTTTTGGATAGCTTGTTGACTATTGCATTGATAGGTTGTACCTTTCCATGTTTTGGTCTGAGATGCTTGAAACTTCTAAAGTGCATCCTAGCAAGGTTTTTGTATGTTAGGTGTGAACAAGAATACTCCTATCTATTTTTCAATTCAAAGTCCATCACACTAGGTACAACATCATCCTGGTTCTCTATACCTTGATGCATCATACCACGTTAGTTATGAAACATAAGGAAATTGGCCCTTTGAAAATCCTAACTCCTAGGCAAGTAGTCATCATCATTTGCATATTCATCATCTTATGTCTTGTTGAAATTTCTTCTTCTCTTTCATCCCTTCTTGCTCTTCAAGCTAACAAGGTACTATGATAGTTGATCATCATTATCATCATCATCATCAATCTTGTATCCACAAATCATTAGCATATTGTATAACATATCATATAAGAAATATATGCATTGCATCTCCTTCATTATATAAATATGTTATTATAAGAATTTTTCATAAATAGGTACATCCATTTTTTATCACATTACATCCATTTGCATGAAACATTTCATAATCATTTCATATTACCATCTACTGCATAATCAAACATAATAGGTAAGAGAACATTATAGATAATCCATTGAATTATAAGAATACATATTCACATCACATAAACATCATCAAGTCATCTCTCACATTACATTCATTTTGCATCACATAAGGCATCATCATACCACTTTGCATTAACATACCATTTCATATATTACATCACACCAAAATAAATGCATCACATACATCTCACAATCATTTAACATGTTTAGGATAATATATATTTGTTATTCTAAGCATCTTAAAACCATCTCATTTACATCATCAATGAATATCATATAGAACATGACCATTGCATTCACATTTCATCATACATAATCATAAAAACATACATATTGTCCATCGGTCATCCATATCATATAGAACACCTCATAAATAACCACATCACAATCATTTTTGCATTTCATTGCATAAATCATTACATACCATTATAAAAATTTAAAACATAATAGGAACATAAAAATCCATTATGTTAAAAGCATACATCCATCCATAATCATGTTTATGAAAGCATTTATAATCATGATTCACATATCATTTCGTGTATACACCATAAATCATCTCCATATCATTTTGCATATTACATCATCCATCTCATATCACATATCATATCATTTGCATCAACATACATAAATCATCATATAGATTACATCATCATAAAAACGCACATCATCATCCATCCATATCACATATCATATAAATCCATTTGTATATCATGTATTAACAGCATAATATAAGATCTATTAATAATGCATATATCATCAGAAAGAAATGCATCCATATATACATCGCATCACACCATAACATGATTGCATAGCATATAGAAATAGAACCATCCATAAATGCATAAATAAATGATACACATCACATCATATCAAAATCATCATCTCATATATGCATCATCATCGGGTAACTATCATAGAACAAAATAATCAGATCACTGTATATGTGTGTCAACGAGTACAAAAAATCCCAACGGGCTATAAAAAATGAGCTCATATGGCACAAAAGAATATCATCTCGATCAAAGTGATGTCTACTCATCCTATTTTCTACCCTCACCCCTGTCACCATGACCCTCTACTGGTCTGTGTCTAGTATGCAATGAGTAAAGTGGGGCCTGGTTTGCTCTGGGTACAAACTGATGATAATGTAGGTGATAATAGTCTGCCTCTCGGATGGCCTCCTTATAATAACGAAGGGACACTATGCTCTGAGAGGAGGAGGCTAACATGCTCTCCAATTGTTGTCTCTAGCCCATCTCTATGGCTACCTGTAGCTCCATGGTTGCCTTTGCAAAATGGCCTGGTCTCTCTCGGCCTCAGCTTGATCCCTCTCTACTATCAAGGTCTGAACCTGAGCCTACAACTATGCAATTAGTGCATCTTAGGGATTTGGCTTCCCTACTAGCTATGCTCATGTGGGTTGCACGTGAGGTTGGTCCTCACCCTCAGCTCATGGTGGTGCATCTACGTAATCCTGCTACCTGCCTGGCACTTGCTCTTGGTCCTGCATCTGAACATCACCCTGGACCGACTAAACTGGCACCCTGACTGGCTAATCCTACCACTTGCCATCTCTTTGTCCTCATCCTCCCCCTCTGCCCCTTGATCTTTGCTAAGCCAAGGGTACTCCTAGAATTGTCAACCGTAGGGATGGCCAAAAACAATCTCTATAGGCCTATGTGTGCCCGGATATATGGATCCCTAATCATATACCCACGGTCGGGCCACCAACTATTTGAAGCTGGCCACTGCCTTAGAGGTAGGAATGTATTACCCCCATAAACCTTGTGACACTGTGTGAAAAAATATGGCCATCTAGGAATCATCTGGCCGGTACTGTGGCTCACCAAACTGATGTTGGACTCGCCCTAGTAGGTATCTCTCCACCATCATATGCTCTTGCCCCTACATAAAGCAATCCTGGTGGGTAAAGAATATTTGCTCTACACTGTTGGCCCATCTAGGATGACCAACATATGGGCATGATGTAAAAACCTACTAATCATCCAGGACCCTCCAGTGAGGAATCATGTGCTTTCCCATGTGTGTAAAGGACACACCACCTCTATAATGCCACACTAGGGGATCATCAAGCCCCATCAGCACTGCAATGACTCATGGTCGGACAACAGGGATGTGCTCCCATGCTCACATGTGAAGAAGTGTGACACCTGATCCAAGTGTTCTGCCATCGAGGTAGACATACTAGTGTAAGTCCCTGTAAAGGGAGGCTAGAAGAGGGTATGTGCAGGATCATGATGGGCCAAAAAGTGGCAATATGATGGGTATGTGGCTGATAATTATTTTATTATCCAAAATTGATTAAAAAAAAAAGGGTTTTTAAAGGATATTCCTAGATTTACATCAATATAAATTATGCTTTACTTTGAAGTTAATAAGTAATTATTATTCATTTTCTATTCAAATTACAACTAAAGTCCTGATTGATAGGCTGATTGAAAAACATCTATAGCTTTCAAATGGTATCACACTTTTTGAATCCAAAACATGCATCACATTCTATGATTTGCATACTATATGATTAAAAAAATAAAAAATTGAATTTCATGAAGTTTTGACCAAGTTAAGGTGGTCAGACATACGAGTTTTTATATTTTTTGAAAAGTTGTAATAAAAAATTCATAATTAATTATTTACTTGGAAAAAAATTTAAAAAAATTATGCATCACATTGAGGCATGAGTCCTCTACTTATATCTAAAATATTATAAAAAATAATTATCATTTTATTGTGGTTAGGGTGGTCAGACAGACACCTACTTCTTATTTTTTCCCTGAAATTTAAGTACCAGCATTGAAATTTCAAATTTTCACCAAATAGTTTTTTTGTTTTTAAACAAACCTAGTAGTTTAGAAACTACATTCAATTTGCTACAAATTCTATTCTTACATATATTTGAAATAATATAGATAACTTATTCAAATTTTTATGTCAAGTTGCCTAACTCCAATTTTTTTTGAATTTTTTGCCACTTAAGGGCCTATTTTTTCCATGATGATCCTACACATACCCAAGAACAGACCCCCATGCAAAATAGACTAGCCTATAATGAATCATCTACTCCCAGGAAATCCCTCAACTAGGACTGAAGTATCAGCCTCATCGATCCGGAGCAATGAGACTTGAGAGGATTGCTACAACCACTAGACGAAATAGTGACGTGAGTGTCCTATGGTGCTCCAACTCAATCTAGCCCTCACAAAATATAACCTCATCTTTGATGAGGAATCCATGACAAGCATCCCACCTAACATCCATATCAAAAATAACTCGCCGACCATGAATTGACAATATAAAGATGTGCAATACGTCCTCTAAGGTGACAGTGGCCTCACTAGTAGGAAGGTGGAAGGATGAGGTCTCACTGTGCCATCTCTCGGAAAGGGTTGACATCATCCAAAGGTGGGTCTATATAGGTGTTGTGTAAGAAATGTACCACAATCTCTGCTCCATGTCACTAAGGTCTTGTAGGTAACTGAAAATCTACCACGATTTGTGCTCCCGAGAATAGAGCTCCCTCACCGCATCTTGCATTAGGGAAGGTCGCCATGTAAAAAACTTTTGAGAAATTTTATTTTGAGCGTCCAAAAAACTAGCCTAGATTCACTATCTATGAAGGCATCACATTTTGAAATTTGCAAATTGTGACACTGGAGTACTAAACTCTAAAAGAGCACTGTCGCGGTGCACTTTTCTAAAAAACGGCACAGTTTGGCAAGATTCTAGTTTAAAAATGCACTACTGCATCGCACTTTTAAATGACCCCGCTAGAGATGGCATGGGTGTCAGATTTTGTAGTTTGTTTCCAAACTCCAAACTCCATCATTGCAGCACATTCTACGATGGAAAACCAGTTTGGACTACCGAGTAGTAAACTTTGAAATTTGAGCGGCACTATATAGCACCGTTGTAGAAGAACTAAGTTTAAAAGCATTAAATAAGCACAAAAAACAAAAAATGAAGCTTAGGTAAGGATCACTTACCGGTGCCCCAATGCCAGGAGGTCGTTGGTATTTCCGAAATCGATCATAAATATGAATCGGGAGCTATCGTTTTACCATCTTGTCAAAATGTTAGAGCTCAAATCGCAAAAATTGCTAGAACACTATGTGTGAAAGTGAATCAAAAGTGACCCCTCGAAGCCTTTTTAATCTTGAAAATTTGGGTTTTTTGACCATGTTTGGCTCTCCTTCTAAGCTATTGAGCTCTTAAACTTGTGTTTTTCTGATTGAGGCATGTTTTACATTTTTTTATTGTGTTTAGACACATTTTTGGCCTCCTAGAGCCTTTCTAGACCTATTGGGCACCTTGTCCTCTTTTTTTGCGAGATCACCCAAAAATCAAAATTTTCGTCTAATCTCTCAAGGGGGTAGTATAGCAGCATGATTTCTCTCACTAGGCAGTAGTGGGACAAGATTTTGAAAATGAAAAATTATTGGCTTTGATCGAGACTATTTATTCTTCGAACCAAGGCAACGAGTGCATTGCTTCAAAGAGGGGCAAAATGTAGACAGGTAAAATGTACTAATTGACATTGGACATCTGATCCTGACCACTAACATTGTTTCATCCTGAATCATCCTTCAATCTAACCATTTAATCAAATGCCTTTATTTGATTAAATTGATTAATATTCCTCTCTTAATTAAATTAACCAGTCTGATCTAATTATCCTATTTAATTAAATAATTAATTTTATTTGATTAAATCTCTAAAGTCTATCTATTAAATTAAATAAATTAAAACCTTATTTAGTTTAATCTAACATCATCTCTTTTAATTAAATAAATCAAAAGTCTTTATTTAATTAATCATTTATCATATTCTTCTCATATTTGATTTAAATAAATCTACAAATTTAAGTCAAATAGGTCACATCATTTAATCCCTTCAGTAAATTAATTAACCTTGATTAATTTAATCTCTTCTCATGTCCCATCCTCCATCTTTTTCCACTTGCACATGAAAATAGAGTTATTTGATTTATTAAATTTCTATTTTCTTCAACAAGGCATCTTTTAAGGAATATTCCCCAAATTTGAATTCAAAATCCAAGTGGAGTTTGTCCTTCCAACAAGGCATTTACTCCACTTACAAAGTCCCTTTTCCTTGATCCAGGTGGCATTCAATGCACCTTTGTTCCCTCTTACATGTCATTTCAACAATTTCAAAATTCAAATATATGCATTTATTGACACATTCTTCAAAACTTGCACATCCTCCATCCATTCACATATTGACAAGTGGCACTTTGTCATTGGCTAGATATTAGTCCCAAATTGCTCCATTTTGGACATTCTTCCATCTTCTCATTCTATAAATAAGAGGCTAATCTCCTCATTTTATCATCCACCATTTGAGTAAACTTACTATGCTCAAATATTTAGCAATCTTCATCCATATTTCAAATTTGTAGCTAGGTTATGCAGATTCTTGTCTTGAAGCACCCATCACTCTTCATCAAAGTGGATCACAATCTTCATAAAATCATCAAATCTAGCATTGGAGTTGGGAAAGGGCCAATTTTCACATCAAATTGGCACCAATTCCCTCAAGAGATCAAGGATTTGCATTCATTTTCTAGGATTTAATCTCTTTTATTGATTTCTCATTGTATTGCTTTCATTTTCCTATTTTGAGTATTGATAAATGGATTTCTTAATGAATCTACATTCTAGCTTGCATTTGAATCTAATTTGTTGTTTATTTATTGTCTTATTGCATGTATAGGATCTAGGTTCACAGTAACATTCATCCATCTTCCTCCAATAGACATAATTTTATCATCACAGCTACATAATACTTCACTATATGGATCAAAGTTGTTCCCCTAGTCACAATCATTGGAAAACAAATCTCATCATTCATCTTGAATTACCTAATCTGTCGATATGGTGTCCCTCAATCCATTATCATTGAAAATGGAAGACCCTTTAAGAATCAATATGTTTGAGAGCTTTGTGAGAGATTCCATATCCAACATTAGTTTTCTACACCTTACTATCCCCAAGGAAATGGCCAAATAGAGGCCTCAAACAAGGCTATCTTGAAGATCTTGAAGAAAACCGTCAATGAGGCTGGAGGTGATTGGCATGTTCAACTAAATTCGACATTATGGGCTTATAGAACTAGCATCTGCACCCCGACGGGAGTGACACCCTATTCTATAATCTCTGGATTAGAACTTATTCTACCTATCGAGGTTGAGATACCATCCCTATGTGTGTCGCTAAAGGGGTTGATTTCTGATGAGGATTATAGAGTATCTAGGCTACAAGAATTGGAGCTATTAGGTGAATGTTTTCAACATGCAATTGACCACCTAAAATCATATTAGTAGAGGATATCTAGGAGATACAATCACAAAGTAAATCCTAGAACATTTCAATTTGGCGACTTAGTCTTGAAGGAAAACCCCACAATCAGCAAGATCGAGAGAAGAAAAGAAAATTTGAACAGAACTGGTTGGGCCCATTTGTCATTCTCTATCTTCAGGTCAGGAGCAAATAAGTTATCCATGCTAGAAGGGGATTTGTTTGATGAACCCCTCGACAACTTTCATCTCAAAAGGTTCTACACCTAGCTCACCCAGTGCATTGGTAAAGGTCCTAAAAAAATACCAAAAACATCAAAAAATGTCATGAATTTTTTTTTTTTAAATGAAAAAATCCAAAAAAATTAGAAAAAGGATTGAAAAGAGTAAAGAAAAAGAAATCATCCTTTAGTGAAAACCACTTCAATGGCACTTTTGGCAAGTACCTTGGTGAAAACCCAGAAAATGGGCACCTTGTGTAAAATAAGCATTCTCCATCTATCTTGGACTACATGACTCGCTTCACGCTATATCCACCATGCTTGCACATCCATGTCTGTATCATAGCTTGATCTAGTGTTTGTATCATGGTATCCCCTAGTACTACTTGACTCTTTCTACAAATCAATTTTTCCTATCACATCACATTGGGGGCATGTATTGCATTGGATCAAATTCTTGTACATTTGTGAGTTCATAAAATTGATAATCCAAAAATATTCAAAACATATCAAAATCCCAAAACATTCAAAACATATCAAAATCCAAAAACAGGTCAAAAAATCAAAAAATCAAAAACATAGTTTCCTTGTCGAACTATGTCATCTCTAAGTTTTTCACATAGGAAACAGTGATCTCTGATTATCCCCCAAGACATTTGCGTCAGTCTTTTAGGATTCTATCATAATAAACTGGCATTTCATCATCTTCATAATTTCGTCTTGTAAGTTTTGGTTGTGTCATCAGTAAAACTTTATGGTCTCTTTGTGTATAACATAGGCAAGGTTAATCTATTGATCAGCCCCTAAGGCCCCTAGGATAGGTCTTTAGGTTAGACCTTGGTCATTATGGTCGTGTCTCACTCTAGACTGGGGGAAAAGTCCTGTACTCACTAGGGGAAAATAAACTTTGAGCTTGAACCAACAAACAAACATTCAACGGAAAAACATTAGAAATACAACATTCAAATGAATGATGTTCTTTCTAAATCAAGGTTTATCACATTAAACACGAAAGTTCAAATTTATTCTACTTTGATTTTTGTTACCATAACTCTCGAGTCCTCGATGATGTATCAAACTAGAGGAGCAAGGAAGGAGTATGATTTTTCTTTGTCTGATGTCTGTGAGTTTATCATTATTACTATGCAAGTTGTTGTGGGATGTGCTCTACAAAGTATCACTAATGACATTTCAAATTTGCATAGGAAAATGACTAACTCTTGTCTTTTTCTGGAAGTAATGCTCAGGCCATCTTCATTTAATTATACTTAGATGCTTGTGTTAACTTGCAATTTTAAAACATCATGGAAGTAGTACTTAGGTCATCTTGGTCTAAAACATGCCATCAATGCTTGTACTCACTTTCAACATTTTAAAGGCCCAGTGATGATAAAGAGCATGAAAGATTGGTTAATATGAATGAAAACTTTGGAAAATGATATTTGCATTGTTAAGTTAGATTGCATTCATGTTACGTCTTGAATTTGTATTAATAGGATTTCTTGAAGCTGAAACAATTTGAGAATGGTGTTATCATTATTATTAATGGATTGAGTACACTTGGATTTAATCAAAAACACATCATTCTCATTTAGTTGTACATTAGTTGCATCATCATTTGCATATCTTAGAAAATATTCTTACATCATTCACATCGATGTGTAACATCATAATATTTGCATTGAAAAACACAAAACAAGGATAGGCATCACATATCATTTCCATAATCACAAATCATGTCATTTAAGGGGGTGGTCCACTAAGCTTAAATGAGTGAGTCTCTTCAAATTTCCAAGAAAGTTGGGAAATATGTTAGGAGCTATGAAACTTAAAAATATCAATCTACTACAATCTTCCCACAACTTTTGGAAGTTGAATAGATTCACTCATTTAAGTTTAAGGCCCTGAACATGGAAGTCATACACATTCAAACATTTGCATTACATATCCTTTAGAGCAAATACATCTTCCATAATTACATCCATCGTCATATCATCATTCCATACTTGCATAATCAACATAGTTTTCATTAAACTCATTACTCATTTATTTGCATTGGAAAAAGCAAAAAAAAAAACATAAAAATTCATTGCATCACATACTCATTATCATCACATAGTAATTAAATGCATTCATTTCATTACATTGCATACTCATTATCATCACATAGAAATTAAATGCATGCCATTTCACTTCATTACGTTGCATAATCATTATCATCACATTGAAATTAAATGCATCCAAAACATTGCATAATCATTAACATCATCATAAACATGGAAATCAAATGCATCATATACATTTATCATCAAATCAACATATGGATCATAATCATACCTACATATCATATAACATCAAATATATATATATATATATCCAAGTGTACAAGGATATCCAAAAGTATGACGAGGTACATCAAAATCCAACATGACAATATCACAAGAAATATATCCTCCAGATCACCAAAGGTGTATACATAATGTCCAAAAAACATAAAAAAATGCTATGTCAAGCTCCCACCAGATGTTGCTAGCCTCACGGAACTTGTAGTGCCTCTACCTGATGGACTTACACCTAGATATCTCCTCTCTCTAGACAATGACTTGTGCAGTTTTTTGCACACACCCCGCTGAAAGTAGGGACCCTCTTTTGCTTTCATTCATGGTGTTTTGGCCCTTTGATCTTAAGGACTTACTTGCATTGGCATGAGCTTGGATTTTTATCTTACTCAGTTTTGGTGGTCCCTCTATGATATTAATTAAAAATCTCAAGTTTCAAACAAATTTTGGGTTTTTTACTATTCTCGGGAAAATCCTCTCCTGGCATAATTCCCCGAATACTTTGAAAACCCGTAGGTGGCTTCTTTTACACTGTGATTTAGAAATTCTTGGACATCGTGGAATTCTGTGTTGGTCGGATTTCCTTGAACATCTGTTGCCCTATCGAATTCCCGAGTTTTGGTCGGGGTTGTCTTGTCGACTGCATTAATGCTCGGTTGTATGATTTTTGTGGCATATATTTAATCAATTTTGGGGAGTTTTGTGCCATTAATTTTTATCATTTTCTTTCTATTGATATAAGGTGCTTGATTTGGAATGTTGAGCTTGGTTTGGTGCTTGAATTTGCAGATTTCTGGATTTAGCGGTGCATTTCTTAGGCGTTATCTTAATTGTTGTTGTTTGCTAAGGAGTTGAAGATTGTTATCTGTTGTAGATATAATTGAGTTTCACTTCATCAATGGTATGTTTTCATTGCCTTTCTTGTGATTGTTGAATGTGAATGATTTTTTTGGGTGTGTCGAGTGTGCTTGGAGTCTGAATTTTTGCATGTTTGGGCATTGAATATCTTGAAGCTAGGGTTATTCAATTTTGTTAGATTGATGATCCCAAGTGAGTCTGTGAGCTTTTTTTTCCATTTCATTACGGGGTAGCTTACTTTTTTGGGCCATAAAGATCTTTTGGAAACCTATAAAAATGAGTAAGCTAAGCCCGAGCTTGTCCTGTATGTTCATGGTAGAATTTTAGGGTTTGAGGTTTAGGGCATCACCAATTCCTATTGATTTGCTTCAAGATAAGTCTTAAATTTAAAGATGATCTATAGGAGGTTCAAATTGAGCTAGCTTCAAGCTCAAGGTCTTAAAATTGGTGATCATTTGATCAATTTGTGTAAAGATTGTGAATAAATGTTGACATTCAGAATTTCAAGGTCTTCACAGAATTTCTTAACTTCCGAAATTCCCTGATTTTCCATTTTCCCTTCGTTTTCCCAGAAATGTGCAGTATTCTGGAATTATGCCTGCTTCATGGATTTCCATTCCCTCAGGATTTTACTGAAATTTCCTTTGTCCCTTCATTTTCCTAGAGTTTGTAGACTATTGTTATTTTCACAAATTTCCGTCCTGGGTGGAATTCCCTAAAACTTTGTTGAAAATGAAGAATTGAGAAATGGCATGGTTTATTCGCTGGTGATTACGCATTGTATGATCAATTTGAGTTATTTAAATATTTATCATGTTGTTTCTTGGTTAAATGATTTTTGGATGCCTTTTGTGTTTATTTTATTGAAATTCATCTGGTTGGGAATTTTTTGAAATTTCTCTCTAGCCTGAATTGTGTGAGAGGACTGAAAGCCCAAACTTTGAGATGAATAATTCTTATGAGCTTTGAGGGAATTTTTCTCATCATGGGGCTTATATTGAGGATGAATATGCCATTTTCAATTTATTAGCTTTGGTTTCATGTGATCTTTATTATGGTCTCTTTGATGAATGTACATTGAATCAAGTCAAACGGTTGCTGTCAAGACCAAGGGCAGAGTAGTGGATCTAAGTGTACAAGGGTCTATTGTTTCTGAGCCAGAAAGAATCAAAATAGATATCAAGAGTAGAATCCCTAAGAATAAGCTAACTTCCATATGGTTAGATGTCACTAATACCAATGTTGGATTGTGGGATTATGAAGAGTTTAAGACAAGGATGACAGCACTGAACCTTCCTTTGCTAGATACAAGAATATTGAAATTAGGATTGGCACATGTAGTTGGATTCCCTCCTATAGTGCAGTGTTATGAGTTGGTGCTCAAATGTGCTAGACACTAGGATAGGGGTACGCAAAGGATAGTTGGTCGTCAAGGGAGAATTGTGGCAAACCTTAATCATGTGTCTATAGCCCAGACCTTTGAAATGCCTGAAAGATCTCATGTGGTGGCTTTTGATATAGATATGGCAAAGAAGTTATATGATGAAGATACCATCAAGTCCCAATAGGTCATCAATTCTTGGTTGGAGAAACCTAAGGCCCACTTTTCCAAGCTACCCAAGTAGCTATTCAGAGCTAAATTTAAGAAGAAATACTGCGTTACTATCACCCTTCTCAGTAGGGTGGTAGGGTTGAAGAGTGCTGGTGTGTTTGAGAATTGGACGTTCCATGTCATTGTGAGGATGGAGCAGAATTTTAACTACCATTGGGAAGGAATTATAAGTTCCATGATTCATGAAAAGATGTGTAATGTCCTACAAAAAAAGACCTTCACAATGACCTCCTACTTGGTTTATGCGCTTGCAAGGTTCCATCCATATAAATGACTAATTATAAGGGTTGTGTTTGGGCAAGATGTAATTTATGAGGTCTATCAACATCTACACTTGGGTAATTCAAGCTATAGGAGGGTGAATGATGCATTCACCATGTACATTACTAGGTTGCTCCAAGGTGTAGAGCATGTAATAATATCTGATAATGCTAAGGTGTTAATCAAAAGGTATGGGGCTTGGTTTACACAGTTTCCCACCTTTTCATACATAAGGATAGATGGTTTTCAAAGGGCTCCATACAGACTTCCCAAGTATCCCACAAACCATGTTATACTTCTGGAGGTCACAAGGAAAATATGTGACTTTGATGCAATTGTGAAGAAGGATAAGCATAAAACTAGATTTGGTGGTGACTTCCCTTTGAGGATAGGTAGTAGTGAGGCATGCCCTTCTATTAATTCAGCCTATGCTTCTGAAGAAGAAATGAGTACTCTAGGTTTGTATTTTCATTCTAAGAGATCTAGATTTGATAGGACTGGTGAAGCACAAAAAAATGCCAGCAGGGGATATAGTCATAAGGATGATATAGAGGACTATTGGGCCAATTGCAGTGATGAATTTGAGATCAGAAGGAAGAAGTTTTCCAGGCTACCAATGAACTTAGTTTGGCTATATAATGTGAATTCCATTCTAGATCGGGTTGAAGATGATGGAGATTTGATTTAGGGCCATGATTATGAGGCTGTGAAAGATAAATCAGTTGGAGAAATAGACTGGCTAGAGGAAGAGAAAATAGAGTTAGAGAAAATTATCACTCCAGTGATTAAATATGCAAAGCTATGGCTCAAGCATAACATGTGGGAGTTGGAAAGTGAGGGTGTGCAGTGCACTTATGATCTAATGGGAGACTTGGAGTCTCATTCCACTTCTGAGGAATCAACTGAGTAGGATCCTAAAGGTAAGGGCAAGGTGAGCTCTCCTTTCAAGATAAAAATTAAAGATATTCAGAAAGAGGAAGTAAAAGAGAGAGAGAAACAAAGAAATCAGCAAAGGATGAAGCTAAAAAGAAAGATAGAGAGGTTAGTGCTTCTATGCCAAAGAGAAGAAGGATAGTGAGATTATCACAGAAGGAGAAGGAAAATTCTAAGGTAGGGCATGAAGTTGACCCACCACTAATAAATGTGGAGAGCCCAGGAGAGAGAACACATCTATACACAAGAAGATCAAGAACTCCTCCTAAGGATAGTGTGTCAAGGAAGGATGCTCCTTCAATTACTCTTGCTACAAAACAATGTGATAATATTCCTCCTTCCCAATAAGCTCGTAATGCACCAAGTGAACTAGGTGAATCCAAAGAGGCAGAGAGTCACCAAGATCCAGAAGGAGAAGAATTTCAAGAAGGTGAGCTCTATAGTGCTGAGGCAGAAATAGAGAAGGTGTTGTAGTCTCCTCTGGTGACTTATGAAGATTCACATGTTAGAAGTGAAGAAGATAGACCTCCTCAGAGAGAGGAAATGTCAGTTAGGACTCCATCACCGGTACATGAAGAAGAAGAGCATGACAAAGAAAAGGAAGAAAAAATTGAGGCGATTCCTAAGGAAAAAGATTTGAATGAAGATATGCCAAGGGATCAATAGGATGAAGTTTAACAAAGCAATATACAATCAGATTCTACTATTCCAGGCTGGTTGGAAAAAAATTTAAAGAGTAAATAGATTGTTGTGGAAGATACTCCTCCCAATTGGAATGAATTACTCACGAATATAGGAAAGGATAAAGCAAAGAAGAAAGCTAGAGTCATCTCCAAGATTGAGAGGGATGAAGCCAATAATAGGGCACGTTTCACATTGCTACTCCTCCTCTTGATAAGAATAAGGATGATGTAACTAGTAGTGACTACATTGTGTAAACTATCAACCTAGTACCTACTTCCATGGAACATGAGACTGAAGAATATGAAGTTTCTAGTGTTGTAATCTTGGGTAGATTGAGGAAGGAAGTGAAAACCAAGCAAGAATTGAAGAGGGAGAATGAGAAATTAAAAAAGTACTTGCAGGACTTGATGAAGCCCTTGCAATCTATTATCTCCTCATCATCTATTGCGAGCTTTCTGCCACAAGAAACCATAACAAAGATGGAAAGAATGCAGACTACTACTCACGCCACAATGAACTAGTTACAGGGGGTGCAAAATAAGGAAGATAATGCTATCAAATACATCCTTTCAACTGGTGGAGATGCTATGAGGTCAATAAATTGGTTAAAAGATGCATTGGATCAAGATAAGGAAGATGTAGATCTCTTGTTGTAGAAAGCCAAGACCATCATGGAATATATTGAAGATAATTTGGTGAGTGATGGAATTATTTCTTTATCCAGAGCTGTAGAACCTTGGGAATGGTTTGAAGTTTCTCAAATAAGGCAAAGGGTTTTGAAGAAGGTGTATAAGTAGAGGAAGCAAATTGAAGACACCCTAACCGAGATCTACAATAAATGCATTTATTTCTTTGAGGTTATGACAGGTAGAAAAAGGTTTGCACTGAAGCACTTGAGCTTGGAATAGTTGAGAAAATGGTGGCAAGATGTATATTCTCCAACCAATGAGGACCTGGTCACTAAACATCTATTAGATGATGTAGCCACTTATATTGCAGTAATGGATAAATATCAAAACATGAAGGTGGAATGGGATAAATTGGTAGAGTAGTCAAGAGAGGACATAAAGTCCATTGAAAGGAGAATTAAGGTTTTGAATAGGATTATTTTGATGGTGTAGGATAGGGTGGAGTGAAATAAGGAAAAAGGGGAAGGCAGCTAATACAATGCCCCATCGGAATTTGTGCTTCCCCATTATTTCTCTTCTTCCTTCACATGCATTGGACTAAGCTTCGTTGGAGACCCCAGGCTAACCTGGATGGAGTACATGCATTTAATGACCACTTTTTTTATTTTGAATTCTCCTTGGCTGACTTGTTTTGTGGCCGATTATTATTGTAAACCTAATTGGGCTGACATACCTTGGGGGTTTCTATAAATATGGCATTCTTGCTCATTTGTAAGGGCTAGATAGTTTTATATATTGGAGCGAACTAAGCAGTATAGCCAGAGCTAGAGTTAGGAGTTAGTCTTATTTTTCAAGCAAGAAAGTGTTGTAACAAAATACTAGAATTTTTGCTACTTTGGGTAATTTAATGCAAGTGAAGACATTGTGATTTGGTGTTGTTCTTGTGTTAAGTTTTACCTGGTATGGTTTCTATTATTCTATCTTTTTAGGTTACTTAAATTTTATTTGATATATGTTAGGTTTTATGTTAGAAGAACTGATAATGTTTATGATTTGATACTTGAGGTGTTGCAGCAATCTCTAGTCCATAGCTTTTGCAACCAGTTGATTGTTAGTTTCTTTGTAAAGTAAGACTAGACTTTAAATTAACTGTGCTTAGTTCAATTGTGGATGTCTATTCATTTCAATTGTAATAGGATTGTCTTGAATGAATGTTCATGATTTGAAAATATTTAATGCCTTAGAAGATTTCACTATTTATGTAAGGTTGCAGATTCATTTGGGTCAAGCAGGAATTAGTTTATGAGGGATTGGTCCATCTCAAGTGTTTCATCATTTGCATTGTTAATCTTAGGATTAGTGTTAAATTTAAGAACCTCCTTGAAACCCTTATCTTCTATTATTTATTTATTATCTAAGTTAGATTTAGGATTAAAAGTATCACCATATTGCTAGATCTGATAAATTTAAGGATTCAGTATTTGCTTGTAGTAAGGTCCCTTTGTGATAACCAGCATTTTCACATTTATCACTAAGTTGTTTATGCATTGTCAAGACCTAACATTAGAGACCTTGGGGTTATCTCATGAGGTTTACTGATAGAAATTTACCTTTCAAGAGAGATAGGATTTCCATATTCTATCAAAGTTGTTACTGTACATAAAAAACCATCAACATGGCTGTGTGACACCCATATTGATAGTTTGAGAATGAGATCTACTAGAACGAGATTCCAAAAAACTCTCTCATTTCTTAGGAGGAACCAACTCTTGATATTTACCTTGGTAAAATTGTAACTCCTGAGAAATATGTTGTACCTAAAGCTGATGCCACCTATTTTATCCTCTTGGCAATGGCATCAACCTGCTCAACCCAATGTCTAAAAACATCCCTGTATGATGTGATATAATCACCTGGGCCTACAACTGTTGTATTTGCTACCTATCTGCCTTGCTATCAGTGGTCAAAATATTAACTTGTGCTCAACACTATACTAACTCATCCTGAAGGATCTCAATCTGTGGTTTGGCCTATGTTATCTCACTCTAAAAATCTTGAACCTCAACTTATAAATCCCCTACCTGTGCCTAATGTTGATGATAAGGAACCCCAATCTAGATCCTAGGAAGCATCGCCTGCAATGCGGTCACACTCCTCCTCCTTGGAACAGCAAAATCTAGTGGATCACTCTCACCTACCTCTAATAATCCTATCTCCTCACCACTCTCTGCACCATCATCATCCCACTATCATCATCTCCTTTGTCCCAATCAGATGGCGGTACAGGCTCATCCAAATGAGTAAATATTGGAAAAGGATGACTATGAAAATACTCTACATAGTCCTCTATCATCCTGACATCTGTAATATATGGAACATACTCCCATAAACCTAGTGTCAGGGTGTAATACTTGGTGCATGCTGCCTCATAGGATATGCAAGGCCCCCACTCTCGACTATCCTCTTGTCACCATGCATAATGGGCAACTCCCTAGGGCATCCCCTGAACTCATCCAAACTGTCGGCATACCCGTAGATACAAGTATCATTCTATCACAGCGTGTGTATGCCTAATTAGATAACAAGATAGCAACATGTATGGCATCTCCAGTTTATCTTTTGACCACTCCTCACAATCTAAGTATGGTCACCATATAACTATCTCCAGGTCATCCAAAACATGCCTCCAGTAGGCTACTTTTCCTAGCTTATGCTGGACATGTGGATTGTTGTAGCAAAATACATACGATCTACCTGGTGCTCATTGTCTATCTCCCATGGGTCATGTGATAGCTATATGCTCCCATTCCCATGTCTACAATAATGTGATCCCACATGAAATGCTCATTACCCCATAATATACCACCTTGTGCAAATCTCGATATAGATGAGCTAGCATACAAGATCCCCATGCATATCTAGTATCGTCTAAGGTCATCCGTGCTAGCACCCGACCCCAACCTCCAAAAAATCCCTTTGACCCCCATTAAGGACAAAGGAATCCAGCAATGAAGCCTGAAAGGACATACAAAAGAGGATCATATATTCTCACCATCTCAAACCACTGAATCCATCGGCTAGACACAAAATCCTCTCGACAAAGTCTTTGCAATGCTATAATACCACCCTCCTTTCTCTTATCATATACCAAAATCTCTCCTAGTACAGGTATCTATAGAATGCGATATACATCCTCAGGTGTGGTGGTCATCTCTCCAGTCAGTAAATGAAATGTGTTATGTTCACTATGCCATCGCTCCACCAATGATGTTAGTAAACCTATTTTGATTCTATATTGTAGAATATCTAACAAGGAAGTCAACCCACAATGGGAGATAATCTCTAAGTTGGCTGAGGACAACTAGTGGATCATGTTCTAGGTCTTCAAGAATCGCTCCTAAGATTGGAGTACATCTCTATCTCCCTAATCATGAACACAAATAAATCAATCAATGTCATGTTCAATCAAGATTATTAGTCAATCAAGCTAATGTGTATTCATTCAAATCAAATCAATCAGAACAATCAACATCTCAATCAATCAACCCATCATTCCTCACCTATCATGAGGATGATCTTCTATCAATCAAACCATCATTCCTCTCCTATAATGAGGATGATCTGCTATCAATCAACCCACCATGAGGATGATATGCTATCAATCAAACCATCATTCCTTTCCTATCATGAGGATGATCTACTATCAATCAAACCATCGTTCCTTACCTATCATGAGGGTGATCTGCTATCAATCGGCCCATCGTTCCTCACCTATCATGAGGACGATCTACTATCAACCAGCCCATCATTCCTCACCTATAATGAGGACAATCTACTATCAATCAAACCATTGTTCCTCGCCTATCATGAGGATAATTTTCTATCAATCAAACCATCATTCCTCACCTATCATGAGGATGATCTTCTATCAATCCTATCATGAGATTGATGTGCTATCAGTCCTACCATCTTTCCTCGCCTATCATGAGGACGATATGCTATCAATCCTACTATTGTTCCTCACGTATCATGAGGTTGATACATCACTGGTTCTATCATTTAATTCTCATCTATCATGAGATCAAATGATGATGTAAAACATCAATCAAACACTATACATATCACAATCCAACCGAAATCAATCCCAAACATGATAAAATGATGACTCCTAGGCTTCAAGGGCATCTTACGAACATCACAATGAGGGCTCTCCATAATCACACCTCACAAAACGGTTCACACGAAAAGCTAAACCATCTCAAATGAACAAAGGTAAAAAATTTCCAAGGAAACAAGAGGTGCCATTTGAGGCCCCAAAGGCACCAAAACAGTGTTTGCACATCAAAATCAAGTTTATAGGGCTTACAAGAGGCACCATTTGGGACCCCAAAGGCACCAAAATAGTGTTTGGCATCTCAAAACATGGATTTCACCCTTACAAGAGGTGCCACTTGGGAACCCAAAGGTGCCAAAATAGTGTTGGAGCCCAAAAAAATGAATTTCAAGCTTACAAGAGGCATCATTTGGGATGCCAAAGGCACCAAAGCTCTAGAAACACCTAACAACAGTCATTTTCAAGCTTAAAAGAGGTGCCATTTGGGACCCCAAAGGTGACAAAACTCTTAAAACACATGAAAAATTGATTTTGAAGCTTCCAAGAGGCACCATTTGGGACCCCAAAGGTGCCAAAACTCTTAAACATGCTAAAAACACTCAAAAACAACAAAAAAATCACATGAAAGTGCATAAATAACATCCAATAAGCTACAACATCTATCTACAACATTCAAAATGCTTCTAAAAGGAAAAAAAATGACTAACAAATAGGTTTCTCAGAAAGTGTACAATAGGTCCAGAGGCAACAAGCTGATCATGTTGGCACAAACGCTCGAAACGATACTTGTGGTAGGGAATCACCATCTTCCTCTAAGCTCTCCAAACCTCAACTTCTCCAAACTCAAAATGTGCAAATGAATCCCATTTTACTACTTTTTACCTTTTCAAGGTAAAAAAGAGGGAATTATGGTGGGATTTATTTCCCATTTTTACCACAAAAGAGTTGTAATTAATCAACACTATTCAATGAAAGAGAGCTTGCAACCTAATTTTGAGAGATAAATCATCTCTGACATCTAACCTTCATTGAATCGGCATTGGACAATCATCACAACACTCATCACATCATTCAACACTTCATTTTCACATCCTTACATTCACTGATTTATCTCTCAAGGGGGCATAATATCCATCAATACCTAAAATTCAAATTTGGGAGTATCAAAATATTGCATTGTCTGGGGTATTGAAATCTTACATCATTTAGGGCATCAAAATCTTGCATCATTTGAGCATCGAAATAAAAAATTTCTTTGAAGTAACGTGTAAACACATCACTTCATAGAGGGGAAAAATGTATACACCTAAAAGTGGTAATCAAATTCAATTAATTAAATACAACATATTTGATAAATATTTTGACTACATATAAATAAAGTAACACTTTATTTATATCATTCACTCTTCTATTAATTCTCCAAAATCACATTCCTCTAAATAATTAAATAAACAAAGAATCTTAAATGTGTCTATTTAATTAACATTCGTTAATCCTGATTAAGAATTAGAGCACATGTCTACTACATTTTCTTGTGCCACCTCATAAAGGTCACATGAAAATAAATAAGCCTAATTATTAATTAGAATTATCCTCACCCACTTGGAAAAAAGCACATGAATTTATTCTCCCACACTTCCAACACATTTGGAGCACATGGGTCTTTGTTTTACACACTTGGGTTTCCCACACCTTTGGCATGACTCCAATTGGTCAAGAGATTCTCCCCACACACATGGCATGTTGTCTTTGGTCAAGGAGACAACATCCCGATTCTCTCCATCTCTACCATCTATTCTTTCTCCTTCGAATCTCAACCATTTATGAGTGCCACCTCACAAAATGCTTGAGAAACCCTATAAATACACCCCTTATCCTTTGCATTTATTATCCACCATTTGAGTATTGTTATAATGCTATTTTGATATACACATTGACATAGTGTTATAATTCCATTTTTCATCCACACTTTGAGTATTATTACCATACAGGTTTTTCATAGGAGCTTGAAGCTTTCATGGAGTCTTATAACTAGTTTTCATATCATGTTTTATATTGCACTCTCATAATAACTTAGTATATTGCTTCATAGTTACATTTTATCACCGCCATTGCATCATAGTTGCATTTTAGATTAGTTTGTCTTATGTTTTCATTTGTGCATATGAAAAATCATTCCTAGGTTATCATAGTTGCATATCATCTCACTCATTTCCACTTGTTCATTTATCATCAACAACATCCTTCGTTTATCATCATATCCATTATCCTTTCCATCAGTTTGTTCATTTCTAATGATCACCACTAATTATTCCAGCACACACTTGCATGTTAAATACATCTTATCTTGCATATCATTCATCTAATCTTGTTTTCTAGGTTGTCATTTTAACGACCATTGCACTCAAAGAAATTTGAGGGCCAATGGTTTAATAAATCCTTAGAAATAGAGAAAAATGAGACGTATTTGAAGGATTTGATTGTATTACGAAATAGAGTAGTTTGTTTGCTTTAGAATCTTTGAATATAAACCGTTTCATTAAGGTTTTTGTTGTTTTAACTTTGCACATTTGACATACACACACAATGAACCAACTACCAAAAATCAAGATATAGCATCTTCCAACAACCATGATCAACATATTTGAACCATACAAATATAGGAACAAACCCAGAGCAAAAACCAAAGTAACCATTGAATACTTGCAACATATCTTCATTCTAATTTTCTCAAAATCCTCAACATATACAACCAATAACCTATATCCATGACACTAATGACAAAAACCATTAGCTAATAACCAATTGACCAGTTGACATCAATGGCAACACCTTCAATCTTTCGATTCTTGCAACATACTGTAAATGATTACAAAAAAATGGAATTTAATGAATGCAATGATCCCTCTTAGGTAGATGGATGCATTTAACAACATTTTAGCATAATAAATTTAGCAATTTTCTCTTTCTTGATTTATTGAGGCATTTACTATGTTCTTTGGGCAGAATTTACGAAACCAATTGAGAAGATCGACAAAGCCAAGAAGAGCACAAAGGTTGTGAAAGGGGGGTTTTTTTTATTTTCAACCAATGAAGAGTTGTCCACCAGAATTAAGGAGGATATTCTCAATTCTCATTGATGAAAATGTGTAACAAGATTTGCTTGATTGGATGAATTTTTTTTGGAAATGTTATAATGGAGGATAAATATTTATAGTTTCCAGCTACAAAACAAAAGTAGCTAAAAGAGAAAATAAGCTATAGGAAAAAATTGGCTAAAGGAAAAAATAGACCAAAGATAAGATAACTTCCAATTTTATATTAAGAAATATTATACCTTCAATGGGTGATGTGAAAACCCTAGGCTGAAGTAAATCTAGGTGATTCATTGTGAATCAATTTTGGCCATTCATTTGGGTTTTTGAGAACTATTAATAGGGGCTTCCCCCTCATTTGCAAAGGGAGATGAGTTGTTGTAAGAGGAATTTTGAAGCAATAGAAGGAAGCATTGAAGTTGGGTGTTTTCTTTGATTTTTCTCTTAATGTGTGCATGATTCAACCTCCATAGTTTACTTTAGTTTAGTTCATTTATTGTTTATTTTATTTTCAACTTGATAGTTTCTTTACAACTTTAATGTTGGCAATGTGTTATAGTATTTGATGCACTTCCATCTCATGATTTTGGTATTCTATTGATGATAAGATTGTTTCCTTACATCACTTAACTTCAACTGTGTATGTGCATGCTTTATATATTCATGTTATAGTCTAAAAATTTGAAGTTAACCTTAGAAGATGACATTGGTTTTGTGATACTGTAGAGTTCTCTTGGTTAAGCAAAACCTGGTTTGGGAAGTCTATCTACCATAACACTTAATACTATTTTTGTTGTTCATAATTTTTAGATTTAGAATAACTCTGTCTAACCCTTAAATTTTTTTATTTTTCTTTCAAATTTGAGCTAAACTTAAGTTTCTAGCATCATAACAATGTTAAATCTAATGAACAAGATGATTTTTATACTGTTGTTTTAAATTTTATGCTACAATACACAATTTCCAAATTTTTGAAACTTAATTACAAACCCAAAAACTTCCATGCTTTGTGAACCATAAAGGTCTCTTGTGATTACCAACAAATCATACATCAAAATTGAGTTGTTATGCACTATCATGACTTGACATCCAAGCGACCTTGGGGTGATTTTCTAAAACTTAGCTATAGATCATTACCTTTCAAGAGAGATAGGACACTTGTGTTCTATCTATGTTGAGAAGTGCAAAAACACCCATCAACAAAATTGGTGCTAGGAGGGTGAGCGTAAGAAACATTGCTAGGAGCTGAATGTACCTTCATGTTGAAAATATGAGATATGCTAGATCTCATTATATTAAGAAAATTTAAAAATAAAAAAAAGTTAGACATAAAATCCAGCTAAGATGGAGGAGCAACAATTTTAGATCAATATAACTCAGCTTCAAGAATATTTGAATAAACAATTGGAGAAACCATTGCATCAGCTTGCATTATTAGATAAGTGAAAAATTCCTAATACTCATAGTCACATTGAATTTTAATGTCTAACAGTTTTGGATAGAATTGAAATGGGTTTGTAGGGATAAATATTCTTATGGGATGTGCATAAACCTTTAGTTCTTGCGGATTGAAAAGAAGAACTTATTGATGTGGCAGCCAAATCCTTTGAGGAGTTGATTAAAGAACAATAGAGCAGTGAGGATAGACTAATCTTAGAGGAAATATTGTTGTTTGGGTTGTGCAAGATGCATAATTCACCTCATTCAAAATTCACTCACTCTTTATCTGCAAACATCAATAATCAAGTTAAGAGTTATTCAAACCAAATAGAGCAGCTGACCAACAATGAAGAGCAATAATCTATTGAAGTAGAACAATAATTGGTAGCTAAAAGGAAACACACATAAGCTAAACTAGAAAAATTTGTAGTAGTATATGCTAAAATAGGTGCCACAGATGTTGGAGCTAAGAAAGAAGAAGTTGAAATCCTTGGGAAAATAGAGAATAATGAAAATTATTAAAATGAAGTTGGATTCAAAGATGTTGAATCTATGGATGAGAGTGATTAAGCATCTAAAAAGGAAGATCTGGATGAGTTGCATCAACCTCAAGATGAGGTAGTTAGCAATCAAATTTCATCCATGAGCATTGATAAAGATCTAGTATTGGGGAGATATGATGGACTTGTTTCAAGGCTCACAAAGGACTGGTCAGAATTGTAGTACCAAATAGATTTGGAAGAGTTGTTGCCAAGTTGGTGCAAGCTACATGATTTTGTACATTTGGAGTTCGCATGCAAATTTTTTCAAACAACAATTAGAAAGTCAAATAACAACTAGAGCATCCCAATGCAAAAACTCTTGCTATTACTTCAGAGGGTGTACCAAAAGTAAATGAACCTAAGTCAAGGGATGACTTAGCTGAGTGCAGTACACAAGAATATTTTGGGACAACAATAGAGGAAGAACAATATAGTCCCAATAATGATACAACATGTCCAAGTGTTGAGCCATCATTTGGCAATCAAGAGTCCTCTACTTTGTCAAATGATTTACACATAGTTGATGATCAACTTTATGGTGAATCCTTAGAATAAAATTAGAAATTATCCTTTATTCCTCATGACATAGTAGAGTCATTCTTTGATTTCTTCCCACTTGGAGCTAGATTGTAGAGTTATAATGACCCTGAAAAATGGGATGTTTCAGCAAATAGTGGTGATGAGGATATATTACCTGAACAAGGGCATATGGAAGTGATGAACACATAGAAACAAATGAGTATTCTGATGAGCAACAACTTGAGGATACCAATGACTTGGCTAATGAACCACTTCAATTGTTCATGCATGAACTGTAAGGAGAAGAAGACCAAATAAAGGGGGTCTTGGAGGTTGCCATCAAGAGTGATATACCATGCCAAATGCATGATACAATGGGAAGGCTTTCCACCTTTTCTAACCCTAATCTCCTTTCACCTTTCAATTATTTTAGTAGAATACATTTTTCCATATCATGTTTTTATGACATGAAGCATCATCAAATTGAAATCAACATGAAGGAAATTAAGAAGGACAACGTATTTACTTTTGAGGATAACAACATAGTGGACAAAAGAATTGCAGATGATCAACATGATAGCATGAATATTCTTGAAGGGGAACTAATGGAGTTTTTTGAACACAAGGATAGTCTTGAAGAAGTGTTAGCTGGTTTGTTTCGTTAGCCTTATGAAACCACAAAACTAGGTAGAATGTTCCTTGAATTTGAAATTTTTAATCCTTTACAGTGTCTACTACCTAATAAATTTGATTATGATATGTAGATTTGCAATGCAAGAGGAATGTTGCACCATCAATTGTGTCCACCTAAAGTTACCAATGCAAGGTTTGATAATGCCACACATGCTCTAAACCATCAAATACTACTACCTTCATCCCAGGATGACATCCATGTTTTACCTTTCCCTGTTCCTATGAATCCTCATAATCATCACTTTTATTATGGGGATGAGGGTAGGAAAACTTGTTTATGGATTGACCATGGGCTTCATGAATCATCTCAACTATTGGTTTTTCCTGATTCTTTTATTGAATTTGAATCTTGCAATACGGAAATTCATTTTACTGAATATAAGGATGAATTTACATTGCTTAAAACTATAATGAGCACCCTATTGATTGTACATGAATTACGAAATATTACGAGAGTGGGTGTAAGTTCACCTTGTTTGAATATGGTTCATTTTGAGTCTCTTTGTACATAGCTCGATTTGAATAGTGTAGGTTTCTTTCATTTTCTTTCCTATGTTGGTTTGGGTGGTTTGCTATAGGATAGGTTTATTTTGGTTAGTTTTCTTTTGGTTTTTATTTTTCTTTGCTTCTCCAATTTGGGGTCCCTTTGTTTTATGTTGGGAATGTTTGTGTGTGCAACAATCATTTTATTATCTGGGGTTATTCTAAGTATTTCTTTGGGAAAATCTAATAATGTTTTTGTAGTGGATGGTCAAGGTCTTCTATTAATTTAAAATGACTTGTATGTTTGAATCAAAGAGGAAAAGATGTTGTTCTAGTCTAATTTTGATGCATTCTAAAATCTTATACCTTCCACACATTCTAAGAATCCTGAGGTCTAGGTTCCTTTGTGAATTCAAGTTAAGTGAAAAATCCTAAATTCTACTTCATCGCCATTGCAATTCTCAGCCCTAAGTGTGAGCTTCATTGCTTGCAAGTTGAAATAAATAGAAAATAATGAAAGATCAAAGGAAAAAAAATGGAAAAAAGAAAAGAAAATAGTGAAAATCAAAAGAAAGCATTCAACCTTCAGGAGTATCCAAAAAACTCTACCAGGGCCATGGATGCCTGGCTAGCAGAGGAGCTATGTTTCAAAAAATCACAAAAACAACCTCATTGGGGCTATAGACACCTGACTGGTAGCAAGGAAATGTCTAGGTTGATTTTGGAGTTAGAATCATTCACATAGATTAACTTGATGGAGCATAGGTTTCTATAGTGACTTAAGGAGGGAAAAGAATACATTTGTAGACACTTGGATTTTTAGCACATTGAAGGTTGGATGGATTAGTGGTTTTGATCCTTTGGTCAAGGGTTTTAGTTTGTTTTGCCTAATGGGAAGGTCAAAACAAGATATTTTGGGTTTGTGATTCCAATTTGTCATTGAAATGCTTTGGATTTCCCCAGTCGGGTCACCATTTGTTGTGCCTTCTACACACATGCCCCACTTGGACCAGGGACACCCTCTTTTTGTTTTTCCTTTTGTTGGGTCAGCTCATGCTTGCTTTGATATTGTGCCTTGTTTTGGACCTAATAGACTAAGGTGCCTTAAAAATGCTAAATCCCATGATGCCTGACCAATTGACCAAGTTTAATGAAGTTTTGGGGGAGTCGTGGGAAAATCTTTAGAGGTTTTTTCTATGCAAAAGAAACACCCCTTTTTGTCATCCACATGAATCTCCTCATGGGTCATTGTATGCTATTCCCTACAAAATTCTCCCCTCATTTTTCCACACGGACTCAAGACCACTGATGTATGCAACTCATTGTTTTACAATCATACACCATGTTCATTTTAAAATTCCTACATTTAATGTTCGCATTAATGGTGTTTAGGTTTATACAAAGGGAGGTTGACCTATCATTTTCACCATTGTGCATTTGAAATTTGAAGAACCTTTTGAGTTATTGTCTTTTTGAGTGAGTTCAATAATTAAAGCACCCTTTTCCTCCTTCATTCATGCAACAACAGGTATGGATTTCACCTCCCTTTTCCTTTGTGTTGTTTGAATTCACCTAGAGGGTCACTCACTAGGGTTTCTTAGGATTAAGAAAACCATGAATTAATTATTTTTTCTAAATTCACAGTAGGGTTTTGATCAAACTCGGTTAAACTAGTAACTCCATGATTGCATTCGATAAAACTCATAGCTAAAAAATGCCATTGCACTCAAATTTCAAACCCTAGTTTAGCGAAGATAGAAAACCCTTGGCCTAAGATAATATCTAAGCATTAAAATGTTGTGGGTTTTCATGAATAGGTGGACATCCTTGAAACACCATTTCTAATGGCATGAGCTTCATTTGCCTCCGCATCATCGATTCCCATGAACAAATCTTGAGGTTGTTTAAGTCACTATGGTATAAAGAGCTTAAAGTTTGAAACCATTTTCAGAAGTTTTGTTGCTGATTTTCATCGGTCGAAAGACACAAAATTTGAGTCGTTCTTAATGAAAAAATATTGGTGGCCTCCCAATCAATGGTGCCCACATTGCCAATCCCTATAGAATTCTAGGTGAACACGTAAAAATTGTTATCTTTAGACCCCTGGGGAACTTCTCTAATGGGATGCCATGGGTGGAAGTTCATAACACCTGAACCATCTTTCAAAAGGAGAAACTCAAATGGATTCCAAACAAATGACTTCCACACCAACCATTTCTACAAACATCAAAATATTGAAACTGTGAAGTCCTCAAACCTTTGTGATTTGTCCCATGTGGGATGTCATGGGTAGAAATTTGTTCAACCTAAGAAGTTGCAAATGGAAAAAAAATGACGACATTTCACCTAGTGGCTTCTGCCCTCACCTTCTCCAAAAGTATTTAAAGCCTAAATTTCATGACATAAGCATTGACATCATTGCATTAACCCTTTAATTACCAAATGAAAACTCTAAGTCAGAAATGGGATGTGGGTTTCTCCATGCAAAACTTCATTCATGGAACACTATCCATTCCAAGACGTTCTTAGCAGCATCAACCTCAATAGAACCTGCATCAGTGGCTTCCACCTCATCGTTTCTTGCATAACACCTAAGTTGTGAAGTTAAGTCCACGTGCCAAAATGACCTAGTTTAGAAATTTCCAAGCATAAAACCATTGTAGATATTGAGTTACAGGAAGATGTCTATGGAAAGATGCAATCCACAAGCTATTCTTAATGGAAAAAACTCTAACGGATTTCAAAATGGCACCTTCTGCATTGAATTTTTCCACACAACACAAGGAGGAAAATTTTCCCAAGTAAATTTATCCCAAGCACTTTAACCTGCATTGTGTACATGATTTAATGCATCCACATCATAATGGCTCAATGTTTTGTCAATACAGAAATATCCTCGCAAGATACCATTTGTGGGTTTTGAAGCACTCAGAGCCATTTCTAACGACAATAACACTGGCAGAATCCGCAAGGTGGAAACCCACACCGCTTGACCTACAAAGTCACAAGTATTGTAAATGATTAGAAAATGATGGAACTTAATGAATATAGTGATCCCTCTGAGGTAAATGGATGCATCTAATGAAATTTTAGCATAATCTAATTAGCATTTCACTCTTTCTTGATTTATTGAGTCATTTACTATGTGTTCTTTATGTAGGATTTATGGAGCCAACTAAGAAGACTGACAAGGCCAAGAAGAGTGCAAAAGATATGAAAGGGGGGCTATTTTCTTTTCCACCCACGAAGAGTTGTCCACCAGAACTGAGGAGGATATTCCTACTTCTCATTGATGCAAATGTGTAACAAGATTCACTTGATTGGATGAAAAGAAGATGGAAATGTTATAATGGAGAATAAATATTTATAATTTCTAGTTATAAGAAAAAAGTAGCTAAAAGACAAAATAAGCTACAGGAAAAAATTGACTAAAATAAAAAATAGACTAAAGACAAGACAGGTGCCAATTTTTTATTAAGAAATACTATACTTCATTGGGTGATGTGAAAACCCTAGGATGAAGTAAATCTGGGCTATTCATTGTGAATCAATCTTGGCCATTCATTTGGGTTTTTGAAAACTATAAATAGGGGATTCCTCCTCATTTGCAAGGGGAGATGAGTTGTTATATGAGGAATTTTCAAGAAATAGAAGGAAGCATTGAATTTGGGTGTTTTCTTTGAGTTTTCTCTTAATGCGTGTGTGATTTAGCCTCCATAGTTTACTTTAGTTTAGTTCAATTACTATTTAGTTTATTTTTAGCATGATAGATTTTGAAAAAATTGAATGGTGGCCATGTGTTATAGTACTTGATGCACTTCCAACTCATGCTTTTGGTATTTTATTGATGATATATTATTGTGTAAAGATAGTTTGATCTTGTTTCCTTACAACAGTTAACTTCAAATGTGTATGTACATGCTTTATGTATTCATGTTATAGTCTAAAAAACTGAAATTAACCTTAGAAGATGGCACTGGTTTTGTGATACTGTAGAGTTCTCTTGGTTAAGAAAAACTTTGTTTGGAAAGTCTATCTACCATAACACTTGATATTGTTGTTGTTGTTCATAATTTTCAGATTTAGAATAACTCTCTCTAACTCTTAAATATTTTTACTTTTTTTCAAATCTAAGCTAAACTTAAGTTTCTAGCATCATAACAATGTTAAATCTGATAAACAAGATGAGTTTCAGACTACTATTCTAAATGTTTTGCTACAATACACCATTCCCAAATTTTTGAAACTTAATTATAGACCCAAAACTTGCATGCATTGTGAACCATAATGGCCCCTTGTGATTACCAATAAATTACACATCAAAATTGAGTGTTATGCATTGTCATGACCTGATATCCGAGAGACCTTGGGGTGATTTTCTAAAAATTAGTTGTAGATCATTACCTTTGAAGAGAGATAGGACACTTGTGTTTTGTTTGTGTTGAGAAGTGCAAAAATACCCATCAACAATAACTAGAAACATAAATTGAAGGAAATGAGGAAAGTAGATAAGACAAAAGTAGGCATGATGGTGAATGGTAACACCTTTTGTTGGTGAAAAATGTAAAACATAGAACTTTGATATGGTGTAGATTTAGTAGAAGATAAAATGTTGCGAGACTAAGAAATATTTGTAGTAAAAATAATAATAAAATACTTGCAATTCATGTATGTGCAAATGAATGGTAGTGATTGGAGTTTTTGAACAGAGAAATTTGAAAAGTACGAAGGTATGTACATGATTATGATGGGCCAAAAAGTGGTGATATGATGGGTATGTGTAGGGTATGTGTTTAACGACTTTTTTTTACCCAATTTTGATGAAACAAAAGGGGTTTTTAAAGGAGATTCTCAGTTTTCCACCAATATTAAATTTTCTTTACTTTAAATTTAATAAATAATTATTATTTATTTTCTATTTGAATTACAACTAAAGTTTTGATTGATATGTTAATTGAAAACATCTATAACTTTCAAATGGTATCAAATTTTTTGAATCTAAAACATGCATCACATTCTATACTTTGCATACTATAGGATTAAAAAAAATAAATTAATGAAGCTTTGACCAAGTTAAGGTGGTCAGACATACAAGTTTTTTATATTTTTTAAAAGTTGTAATAAAAAATCATAATTAATTATTTACTTGGAAAAAAATTACAAAAAAATGCATCACATTAGGACATGATTCCTCTACTTATATCTAAACTATTATAAAAAAATTTATCATTTTATTATGGTTAGGGTGGTCAAACAAACATCTACTTTTTTTTCCCTAAAATTTTAGTATTATGCATTGAAATTTCAAATTTTCACCAAATAGATTTTTTTAATAAACCTAGTAGTTTAGAAACTGCATTCAATTTCCTACAGATTCTATTCTTACATATTTTTGAAATAATATAGATAACTTATTCAAATTTTTGTGTCAAGTTGCGTAACTCTGATTTTTCTAAATTTTTTGCCACTTAAGGGCTTGTTTATTCCATAATGATCCTGCACATACCCCGGATTATGCAATAAATGTATGACTATAAATTTTTGTCTCTTAAATAAAATTAAGGCTATCACCAATTTATTGTGTAAAGTTTAATTTCAAAATGATACTTTGTGATATCTCAATTTAGTGGAATATTTAAATTTCCATCAATTTTCTTGTACAATTTTAAATTGGTTTCAATCAACAAATAAAATTGTCAAATTGAGTTGTTTCTTAGATGCAAGACATGATTGTCGATTTCTAGTAATTGGAATAAGAATTGGATTTTGTTCTTGTTTGCATCAGGGTATGTGTAGGATCATCATAGAAAAAATAGGCCCTTAAGTGGCAAAAAAATTAGAAAAATTAGAATTAGGGAACTTGACGTAAAAATTTGAATAAGTTATATATATTATTTCAAAAATATGTAAGAATAGAATTTGTAGCAAATTAAATGTAGTTTCTAAACTACTAGGTTTTTTTTTTTTTAAATCCATTTGCTGAAACTTTGAAATTTCAATGCAATAGTACTTCAATTCTAGGGAAAAAATAAGTAGGTGTCTATCTGACCACCCTAATCACAATAAAATGATAATATTTTTTTATAAGATTTTAGATATAAGTAGAAGAATCATGTTTCGATGTGATGCATATGTTTTGTAATTTTTTTCCAAGTAAATAATTAATTATGATTTTTTTTATTACAACTTTTTAAAAATATAAATACTCGCATGTCTATCCACCTTAACTTGGTCAAAATGTCATGAAATTCATTTTTTTATAATCCTATAGTATTCAAACCATAGAATGTGGTGCATGTTTTGGATTAAATAAATGTGATATTATTTGAAAGCTATAGATGTTTTTCAATTAGCCTATCAATTAGGACTTTAGTCATAATTCAAATAGAAAATGAATAATAATTATTTATTAAATTCAAAGTAAAGCATAATTTATATTGGTGGAAAGCTAAGAATCTCCTTTAAAAAACTTTTTTGTTTCATCAATTTTGGGTAAAAAAAGTCATCAGCCACATACCCTACACATACCCATCATATCACCACTTTTTGGCCCATCATGATCCTACACATACCCATCAAATGGTATTAGATCTAGTGGTCTTGAGTGTGTGGACAGAGCATCAAATGTGAGGTAGTGTACATTAGGACTTGCAAGTAGAGTAGAAGAAGCGTGGTGCAAAAGATCTTGTGTGAAGTTTGTTGCAAGTAGAGAGTGTTGGAGTTATCAAGCCAAGATCTTCAATCTGCAACACCAAAGAACCTCCACAAGAGATAGAGAGAAGCAACAATGGAAGATGCTATTCCACCAAAAAAGGATTGCAATATGAAACAATATGATCAATGCAATACAATACAATATGATCAATGCAATACAATACAATGCTATACAATATAATAATATGCTAGAGATGCCTTGCTTATAAAGGCAAGGATGAGAGATAGGATAATACAAGATCATGACAAGTGTCTTAATCCTATCACATGATACAACTAACTCATAACTACCTAGGAAAGTGGAAATTCTAGATAAGACAACTAATACTTATCTAGATATGACAACTAATATCCTAAGTAAGCTTAACATGTGAATTAAGTCCCCTAAGTCCCTAGTAAAGGAATAAACTAGGTACAAGACTTATTCACACCAACACCCCCCCTTAAGTACAACTTAGGGAGGTAAAAACCAATGCAAACATGCAAAAGATGGGTCCCAGCAACTAGGCCTGATGAGGTACCCATGTACAAAATAAAAAACTCTCACAAGCAGAGAAAAGGAGAAAAACCATGTGGGAGAAAACTCCTCTCCAAAAGAGAGAAAAGATACAAAGAAAACTAATGAAGGAAGGAGGACTCCTCAATACCCCCCAAGGAAAACTTCCTTCACCCCAAGCACGATTACAACTGAAGATAATGAGGTGATGCCAAAGGTTTAGTGAAGATGTCTGCAACCTGCTGATCTGTAGGCAAATACTCCAAGTTGAGAACATCACCCTGGATGAGCTGCCTAATGAAGTGCATGTGGATCTCAATATGCTTAGTCCACTGATGCTCCACTGGGTTGTGAGAGATATGAATGGCACTCTGATTGTCACACCAAAGAGTAGTGGGTTGAGTGGAAGGGAATCCAAACTCAATCATCAACTGATGAAGCCACAAAACCTCCTGACTAGCCAACATGACACCTCAATACTTAGCCTCTGTGGATGATAATGCAATAGCAGTCTGCTTCTTGCATGACCATGCAATTGGACCAGAACCAAGGAAAAAGACAAAGCCAGAAGTAGACTTTTGATCATTGACATCACTAGCCCAATCTCAGTCAATGAATCCCACAATCTGAGATGCACCTAAAGTGTAGTGAATGTCAAAATGAGTAGTGCCCTAAATTTATCTCAAGATACACTTGGTGACTTTCCAATGACTCTCATGAGGCTCCTATGAGAAGCGAGAGACAAGTCCAACCACAAAGGAAATATCAGGATGACTATGTGTTAATTACAAAAGACTGCCAACCAACTGCCGATATAAGGTAGGATCAACTGTAGGAGTAGTGCAACTGGAAGATGGTACAAAACCTAACTGGAATGGAGTAGGGGTAGGCTTGCAATCAGCCATGCCAAATCTCTGAAGCAAATCAAGAGAATAATTCTACTAGAAAATGAAGATCCCCTCAGATGTCTGATGAACCTGAAGACCAAGGTCGGTCATATCAAATCACTCCATTAATGCTCGCTATGTACTCTGAATCATGGAAGTAGAACTCCCTGTGAGAATCAAATCATCCACATAGAGCACAAGTATAAGTAGATCCTCTCCATGTCTCTGTGTATAAACTGTGGGATCGGAATGGCAATGAGTGTAGCCAGAAGCAAGCAAGAAACTATCCATCTTCTCATACCAAGCCCGACGGGCTTGTTTGAGACCATACAATGAACGTCAAAGCCTGCAAACAAGTGAAGACTCCTGCACAAAACCTGGTGGCTACTCCATATATATCTCCTCATGAAGATCCCCATGCAAGAAAGCACTCTTCACATCCATCTGAAATACTGACCATCCCTGTGATGCAGCTATAGCAAGGACAAGGTGAATAGAATCCATCTTGGCAATAGGAGCAAAGGTCTCAGAATAGTCAATTCCTTCAACCTAAGAAAACCACTTTGCAACAAGATGACCCTTGTACTTGTCAATGGAACCATCTGTTGCATACTTGGTACGATACACCCACTTGCATCAAACCAACTTTCTTCCCTTAGGAAGAGGCACAAGATCCCAAGTATGATTCTTCATCAAAGAAGAATACTCATCATACATAGCACTATCCCACTCTGGAATACCTGAAGCATCTAAAAACTTCTGAGGATCATATGAAACTCCATGAATCAAAAGACTAATTCCAAAAGTTTGAGAACGAGTGCGGCGAGTGTCTTTGGGATCACCAACAAGAGGACCAGCCTCCTCAAGAGTAATGCGAGCCCATCGTGGCCTAGTGGGTGAATGAGGAGGAAGTTCATCAAGACCATCATCAAAATATTCCTCAAGTAGCAAAGTATCATGAATTAAAGAAAATTGAGTAGGTTGTGATGAAGAAGAAGTCGAAGGAGGATCTGGCTGGGTGAAGGTCTCGAAAAACTGAACATCATGTCAGAAATGTACCTCTCGTGTGTTAGGATCAAACAATCTATATGCCTTCACATCCTCACAATAGCCAACAAAGATGTACCACTGACTCTTCTTCTCCATGGATTTATGCCGACCATTTGGAATGAATGCCCAAGCCTCACTACCGAATACTCAGAAGAAGGATACATTAGGCTTTTGATGAGACCAAGCCTCCTCAGGGGTCATATTTCGCACTGCCTTGTGGGACATACGATTTTGAATATAGTTGGCACAATTGACAGCTTCGGACCAAAAAGTGGGAGCCATGGACCTAGACTGAATCATACAATTGGCCATTTCCCTGAGAGTCCTGTTCTTTCTCTCCACCACACCATTCTGCTGAGGAGTGTAAGGAACTATGTGTTGATGAAGAATACCATGCTCACTGTAAAAATCCTGAAATGCCTGATTGACATACTCCCCCCCATTATTTGTGTGTATATGTTGAAGAGAATAAACTGACTGCTTCTCCATAAATTTTTTGAAGGTCTTGAAGTTGGTGAGGACTTCACTCTTGAGCTTCAGAAAATAGACCCATGTCCGGCGGGAAAAATCATCAATGAATGTGAGCACATACTTAGCCCTTGAAAAAGGAGTTGGGAATGATATGAGATCACTATGGACCAACTCAAGGGGTGTGGTTGCATGAGTAGCTTGACCCTTAGGAAAAGTATCTTGATGTTGCTTTCCAAGAACACAACCTTGACAAACACCATTTGTGCAAGTGATCTTTGGAAGACCAACCACTAAGTTATGTGCTTTCATTTGCTGAAGATATCTATAATTCAAGTGCCCAAATCTCTCATGCCAAAGCTTGCTCATTGAATCAACATGAGCAACAAAACATGAACCCAATGAAGACTCAAATGCATCAAATCGATACAAATTATTCTCATGATCAACTATCCCTATAGCAACAACCTTCTCAGGATCATGCAACTGTCTAATAGTCACATTCTATGGAGTAAACTCAACTAACTTCCCATCTCCAGAATGACAAATATGATATATGGAAAGAAGATTCACTGAAATATTAGGAACAAGAAGAACATCCTCAATGCACCCATCTAGCATCTGAATGGAGCCTATCCCCAAAACTAAAATCTGTGAAGAGTTCCCAACTGCAATCTAAGAAGTAGAAGTATGAACTATGGAATCATGAAGATCACGTGAATTAGTCATGTGATGTGAAGCACCTGAATCAAGAATCCAACTATCTAAAGGTGAATGCATAGATCATGCTGAAAGAGCTTGCCCTTTGCCCATGGAAGAAGGCTTAGCCACTAAAATATTGTGCTTCTTCATAGCTTCCTCCAAGGCCTCTAATCTCTTAAAGCAATGAGATGCATCATGCCTAGTTTTTCCACAAAATGAACAAGGATCTCCTTTCTTTTTCTTGGACTTGGAAGAAGAATCTCTAGAGGTAGAAGAAGGAGATTGAGTGGACTTCTAAATGTTTTTCGGCTTTGGTTTGGAGGGATTCTCACTACCAGAAGATGATTCTGCTTTGGGATTCTTCTTATTCTTTCCTTTACCTTTGGATGATTGAGCCATTAGAGCATTATTCTTAGAATTAGGTAAGGCATCCAACTAAATTAACTTGGCCTCCTCCCTAGTAAGATGCTCATAAAACAACTCAAATGTAGGAATTTTGTAATCTTTCCCAATTGCATCCATAGTTGAATAGAAAGTAGAAGAAAACACTTGATAAGGGCCCTTTAACTTAGACAGAATCAAGAAGATACATTCATCACTAGGTACATCATGTCCACATCCTTTCAACTATGAAAAAATCATCTTGAATTGTGAAAGGAAATCCTGAATTGAAGGAAATGCATCTGGAGAGAGGGATTGTAGTTCTTCTTCAAGTTGCAAGGATCTAAAATGATTTGTTTTGCCATACAATTCTTCAAGTTTATCCCAAACATTCTTAGGTGTTTTGCACTTTGAAATATGAAAAAACAAATTATCAGATACATGTAAGCCAATGAGCCCTTTTGCTTCATCCATTTTACATCTATGGACAAACTTTTCATAATCCATTGTAAATTCAGGTTGTTCTGCATCTAACATTGGCCATAGACCCTTAGATTGTAACAATTGAGTCATTTTGAGCTTCCATGTATGATAATTGTGTGGAGTGAGTGCTTCAATTTGTCTTAGATCCACCATGAACACCAAAAGAAAGAAGACAATGTGGCACTGAAATTGTGCCTTTCACCCCCCCAGAATGTATTAAAACTCAATTTTCAACCCCCCCAACAAATTACAATGAACAAATTTTGCAATTTTTACAAGTGACAAGCTCAAATCAACCATTTATAAACACAATGATTTTTACAATTTTTAGAAAAAAGAGCTTGCAAAACCTAAAAATTGAGGTTACAAACAGATTCCTTGAGATTTTCTGATCAATTTCAAAAGAAAGTTTGCCAAATTTCAACTTCGTTTGCAAAAGTTACGCCAAAAACAATTAATAAATGCACTTGTACCTTCAAGCTGAAAAAACTAGCAAAAAATGTCAAAATCTGGAAAATTCACCTATACCACTGTGAATTTTGTCGAACCAGCTTTCCGACAATATCTCGTTTTCGAAAATCTGATCCAGTGGTGAAAAGTTATGCAAAAGAAAAAAGGCCTATTTTCTAAGGCAATTTGAAGGCTAACTAGGAGCAAAAATTAAGCCCCTGGCAGCTCCCTCGGTCCTCCACGTGACCACACACTCAAACTTAAAAACTCCAGCAGCTAGAAAAACTCAGTAGTAGGCGGGCGGGTCTGCATTATGCTTTTTCGGGTTTTTTGACAGCGGCGGGCTTAACCACCCAGTAGACTGTTGGTGGTTTCCTGGCGGCTAAGACTGGCAGTCTTCTGCAGGCCGCCCACCTGGCGGTTCCTGCAGTGGCTAGCGGTGGCGACTGTTTACAAATTGTGCAGCTATGGTTAACAACGCAGACTTTAAATGTTCTCGGGGGGCTCCCAAGCCACGGGCCCCACAGAACTATGAGGGCAACGCTTTAAGCGCTTGAAACTTTACAAAAATTATATATATATATTTTTTTGAAATTTTACAAAAAACTAAAATACCGACAGAAAAAAGCCGACTAATAATTTTTTTGTTTGAAAATTTTTCTGACGACACACGTACCTGTGCGGGGGGGCCGTATGGCTCCTTAGCTAAAAAAATTTTGCCCCGAAAACAACTTTTTCCAAATATAGGAAAATTTTATATCAAAAAAATCAGAAACAACCACCCGGACGCAATGGAAGGCTTATTTTTTGTTCAAAGTGCTCCTATAAAAAGTTGTTCACCAGATCTGAGCTCCAAACCCTTCTTTGCCAAAGTTGCAAATGGTGATGAAATTGAGTGAAACAAAAGCCAAATATGACTTTTTCGAGCCTCCTGGATGTAGTGGGATGGCCTAAAATACTGCCACTATAGCCAAAAGCACTGCAATCACCAGATCTCACCAAAATGTAAGCATGCAATATAGGATACAAGAAACTCAAAAATCACAATAGAAATTGATGGAAACTCTCTAATAAAGAATTGGAAGGGGCTTGCCAGATTCAAAACTCTAATACCATGTTGGAGTTATCAACCCGAGATCTTCAATCTACAACACCAAAGAACCTCCACAAGAGATAGAGAGAAGCAACAATGGAAGATGCTATTCCACCAAACAAGGATTGCAATATGATACAATATGATCAATGCAATACAATACAATGCTATGCAATATAATAATAATGCAAGAGATGCCTTGCTTATAAAGGCAAGGATGAGAGATAGGATAAGACAAGATCATGACAAGTGTCTTAATCCTATCACATGAGACAACTAACTCATAACTACCTAGGAATGTGGAAATTCTAGATAAGACAACTAATATCCTAAGTAAACTTAACATGTGAATTAAGTCCCCTAAGTCCCTAGTAAAGGAATAAACTAGGTACAAGACTTATTCACACCAACAGAGAGAAGCCCTCAACAATCAAGAGCTAGGGAGGTGTGAAAAGAAGTGTGATTGCAGATTGAAGAGAATGAGGTGAGAGTTGTGAAATATTGTATTAGATGAGATGGGGATATAATTGAGGAACAATCCCATGATACAGGATGGATGGAGGTAGTATAAAAAGAGGAAGATTTTAGCAGTGATGGTTGATATACATGCAAGATTGATAAGATTGGAAACATGGTAGTGTGGAAAGGATATCTAGAGTGAAAAGGTTACAATGAAGACATACCATAAGGAAGGTATGGAGAAAGAAGAAGAAAAGAATGAAGAGGATGCAAGTACATAGAAATGATGATGGTAGAAGAAAACTAAGATGTAGCTATGAAAATTGAAGTTGTAGTGATGGAGTACAAGGATTTTGCAGTTAATGGTGAAGATGATGATATTTTGTTGAAGATATTGGAGATAAAGGATGAATGGATGAAAAATATTGTCATTGTATTGAAGGGTGAAGAAATAAAAGTTACAGATGATTATACAAGAGATTTCACATTGAAGGATGTTGTTGTAGCTGTGGATTGAAAAGTATGGAGGAGAGTGCATAGAAATCGTTAATTTTTATGTGGATTAGTAGATGTAGATTTTAGTATGGATGTTGTAGGTGGTGATATGGATGGTGAATAATTTTGGTGGAGGAGGTTGGGTAATGGTGGGTTGTATCCCAAGAAAGAGAAGAGGAGAGGAGAGAATTTGGAGGATGATACATGGTGGGTGAAAGTCAATGAGAGAAAGGAGGAAGAGGTTGTAGATTTTTTGGAGGAAGATAGTGAATTTTCCAACTAGATGTTGGAAGAGGAGGAAGAATAAATGACTTGTGTAAGTTTCCCAATGATGGAGTTTATTGTAGGTTGGTTGCAACTTGGAATATTAGTTCAACTTCTCAACTCCACCTACATGAGAGTATTCTTACAAAATTCATACTTGATGTGTTTGATGTAGGAAAACTTAGGAAAACATGTGATCATCATCACTCATTTTTTTCAGTTTTGTTTGGTTTCCATTGATTCAGTTTTGGTTGATGTTCTTTGTAAGAAAAGAAAAAACTCATGCAACTTTGGAAGTGGAAAAGGTATTCATGAGATTATCAAGTCACATTTGAGTCTTGTGTATACACTAGGATTGGCAATGTTCTTAAGGTACCATTGATATTTTATGCTATTTCATGAACCACGTGGAAGTTGAAATCCAACCTCCATTGTATGATGTATTCCATCAAATATGTACCCTCTTGTCAAGTGTATTGATGTGATTAGGGAGTTCCTATGTGGAAAATGAAAAGACATAAGAATTTAAAAGGAAAAGGTGATTCCTTATGTGGTAGATATGGAATTTGAAGAGAGAAGGGGCATAACAGATAGGGAAATTCTAGGATGAAAGAAGAGACCCCAGATAGCTAGAGTGAGAGACAAGAAAAATGCAAAATACATTAAAAATGACGATAAAAAGTTATGCCATGGCATACCATAAGATAAATTTAAAGAAATTAAAATGCAATAAAATCTATTGGAAAGGTCGACAGGGAGATGGAATAGAGGGTCATGCTTGATGGAGAAAAGAGAATGAGGAGCATGAAGTGAGTGCGCCACATTATGGATAGTAATAAATATATTAAAATATAGATAGGGTTATGAATAGGCCACACTATTAGAGGAAAAAGAGGGTGCATAAAAAATAAGGCACACACCATATGAAGTGGGGGCACCATAAATGATATGGTAACAATATAATGAGAGTTGTGCCTCACTTAGTGATGGTGGGATGCATGGTTATCAAAGAACCTTAAGGGAAAAGGAAAATTCAATTGTAGGTATGGAAAAGGGAGGTCGTTGTAGGAAGGTAAAATTGTTGATGACATGAAATATAATTCAAAGGCATTGAGGAAAGTTGCTAAGACAAAAGGAGGCATGATGAATGGTATCACTTTTTTCGTTGAATATTCCTAACATAGAACTTTGATATGACACATATTTAGTAGAAGATAGAAGGGCTTGAGACTAAATAATATTATGTAGTCTAGAAAAATTTATAGTCTAGAAAAAGGTATCTTTATACATTTTCACACTTGTTTAAGTCCCCCCTCTTGAAATTTGGCTTATTCATGCCTTAATTGTTCCTATTTTTCATCCACAAGCCTAGTAAATTTTGCATTTTTCAAAGGATAATACTAACATTTAATAAATGAAACCTCATGATTTAAAATTTTGGATATGTGTTCTAGATTTAGGAATCTGGGACTCATACGCCTAATGGGGTGTATGGGTTCTCCCTAGGTTTGGGCCATGAAATTTAAATGACATAATAAACATCACACTTTTCAAGGTATGTGTCCTAGGTTTTAAGTCCTGGGACTCATACGCCCAATTGGGTGTATGAGTCCCCCTTTAACATAGGACCTATTTTAGCTTAAATTCTTGGTGGGATTTTATTTTCCTTAGTTTCAATTTCTAAATGTCAGCTTTTAGTGTTGTATTTTCTAGAAATTAACCATGAACAAGTATAAATACAAGGTCATTTCATTATGTTTCATCTAATATTTTCAAGAGAGCATTCCTAAGGAAATTTTATGATATTAAGAGCATTGAAGAGCAAATCATCAAGCATTTTGAGCAACATTCAAGATTCAAGCATCATGTCAAAGTCTTCATGCATCATGTGTGTTTGTGAGCTAACTTTTTTGCTGTAGGTTTCATGATTCAAGCAAGCATCCAAGGAGAAGTTTCAAGAATTCAATCAAGAGTCAAGATCCACATTCATGCTAGTCATTTCACACAATTTTTTAACCTTTATTTCAAGGGTTTGGTGAGTTGCAACATTGAATTTGTTCATTCATCATTCCTTCCATTCAAGTTTCATTTCTCATTAAGGTTTAATTACCAAAACGGGTTTTGACCAAGGAAAACCCCCATTCCCTAACAAAACAACATGTTTGTCCTGCTTGATGTGTCTTTGCAAATTTAGGTGAATTTGAGCTTGAATATCCTTTGAAGATAAAGTTGAAAAAATTGTAAAAGTTGTCAAGAATTTGTAATCTTCATGAAAACTCAACTACAAAGCAAAATTCAAAATTTCAAGACTTGAAGATTGGACAAGAAGGAAGCTATAAAAAATCACTAGAGGCTACAAAAACATCATTCTAATCCTTACAGGTGCACTCATTTTCCCAACTTGGCATATTAGTCCCTAGTTAGAACTTTCAACAATATTCAATAGTGTCGGATTTGGGTTCGAAAGATTCAGAAAGATCCTAAAAAGTCCTATAGCAGGACTTATACGCTCAATCTAATGTATTAGTCTCGATAAAGCCCTAGAAAGTAGTTTTTAGAGTTTGCAGACCTTGTTTTGGATTCTTCATTTCACCAGGTACTTTACTGTTTCCATTCAGCTTATCAGTTTGATTTCATGTTTTAAAGTTCCTAGGTTACATACTGAGATTGGATAAGTGTTTTCATATCTCCTTTTGAAGAATTATTTAATGATGATCCCCCATCTAATTACACTAGAAACCGACTAGATTTATCAATTGAGTTTATTCACTTGAGGGTTTATAGTCACTTGATTAAGATATATAGTTTCCTAATGAAATAAAGAGAAATATAGAGGCTTATCACACCTTCTTATCCACCCCTCTTTTTCTTCATTTCATTATGGTGAACACAAACTTTGGACCCTTGAATTTATTATTTGGAGACCATTTTAGCCCTAGATTTAAGTTACATTAGCTTTGCATTAGATTTACATTAGTGGGTATGTGCAGGATCATCATGGAAAAAATAGGCCCTTAAGTGGTGAAAAATTCAAAAAAATTAGAGTTAGGAAACTTTACGTAAAAATTGGAATAAGTTATCTATATTATTTCAAAAATATACATTAATAATAGAATTTGTAGAAAATTGAATGAAGTTTCTAAACTACTAGTTTTTTTTTTTTAAATCTATTTGGTGAAAACTTGAAATTTGAATGTAGCAGTACTTAAATTTTAGGGAAAAAATAAGAAGTAGGTGTCTGTTTGACCACCCTAACCATAATAAAATGATAATATATTTTTATAAGATTTTAGATATAAGTAGAGGACTCATTTCCCGATGTGATTCATTTTTTTGTAATTTTTCCAAGTAAATAATTAATTATGAATTTTTTATTACAACTTTTAAAAAATATAAAAACTTGTATGTTTGACCACCTTAACTTGGTCAAAAATTCATGAAATTTAATTTTCATTTTTTAATCCTATAGTATGTGAAGCATAGAATGTGACGCATGTTTCGAATTCAAAAAATGTGATATTGTTTGAAAGCTATAGATGTTTTTCAATCAGCCTATCAATCAGGACTTTAGTCATAATTCAAATAGAAAATGAATAATAATTATTTATTAAATTCAAAGTAAAGCATAATTTATATTGGTAGAAAGTTGAGAATCTTCTTTAAAAACCCTTTACATTTCATCAATTTTGGGTAAAAATAAGTCGTCAAACACATACCCTACACATACCCATCATATCGCCACTTTTTGGCCCATCATGATCCTGCACATATTGTAGTTGAATTGTGTTTAGTGCTTCTAAAATTTGCACTAGTCAAAAGTGCATAGGTTGTTTTGTTGCATCATTTAATTTCATTGAAATAAAATTTTGCATTAGTATTGCATCATAATTACATTTGGAATCATTCTTCATTCATTTAGTATTAGATTTACATTCAAATTGCATCTCATATGAGATCATTTTGTTCTCTATTTCACATTTGTATATAAATACAATTGCACAAAAAATCTGTAATTGCAAACAATCAATTAAACACACAATATAGAGACAAAAATCAATTCAAAATTCGGTGATTCAGTCTTAAAACCCCTAACTAAGAATCATATGTCCATTTGGGAGTATTTTTCCTTGTCTAGGTCTTTTTTGAAAATTCCTAAGTATTGTTTGCTTTATGTTTTTCACAGTTTGAACCTTCTAAAAACCCTAAGTGGGACTTATATGCCCAACTAGGAATACTAGTCTCCAAGTCTACATTTTAGAGCATTGAAATCTTGTTATTTGTGCTTTTGCTTGCTGTCTTTAGGTTACTATTTTTACTGCCATTGTCAATCTTTTCATAATTTGGTTAATTTCAATTGCATTTGTAAACATAAGAATTAGAATTAAAGCATATCATTTATCTTTTGTTCATTGCATTTATCTTGCATTCATTATCCTTCCTTGATTGTCCCTATTATTAGCTTTACAACTTTGTGGCCTTATTCTAATACTATTGTGAGACGTAGTTCAAAACTCATTCCATCTCATGATAGTACACTCATCGTGGATCTTGGGTTATCTATCTCTCACTCATAGTGTTGACACTAGTTCACCAGGTATGGACCATACCTTTGATAACTTTGTTCCTATGCCTACCTTACCTACAAGCACTATGAAAAGTGATGAAAAAATGGTTGCTAGTGTTCCTCAAGAATACATAGTTCAAATCCATGAAGAATTGGCACATCTACGAGACCTTGTGAGTATTGAGAAAATTTCCAATATATAGATCTATCCCTACATTATATAACATACATCAAATGATTAAAAGTGAAAATGGAATAGAGATTGCACGTAACCTAGATTACATTTTTGGCAAACACCTTACCTCAATGACTAGTTGTGCTCAAATTTAAGGAGGAACTTAAATTCCTTGTCCTACAACCATTGCCTCTATTCCTACCTATACTAACCCTCAAGTTACCACGACAATGCAACCTACTAGCAATGCCATTCCTACCTTGGGTATTTATAGTTATAGCAATCCTTATATACCTTTGTGACATCTAACATCATATCTCCTAAAACCTCACCTCTCATAAGTTTTCCATTCACTTCCCCCTCGAACACATATACAACTCCACCATATTCACCTTCATACCAAAACACAACCAATGACGCAAAATGTTCTTAACCAACTTTTGCAAAGGGTTTCATCAATTCAATGAAAAATTTCCACCATAAACCAAAATTAAAATGGAAAACCGTCATACTATGTTAGAAGAAATCCCTTATCCTTGGAGATATTAGGAATAGAAATACCACAAGTTATAGAGATTCCTTGATTTGAGAAATTTGGAGGAATAGGAGATCCTTCTAACCATGTTTCCACTTACACCTCCTTATGTAGTGATTTCATCCTTGAAAATAATCTCTTCACTAAGCTTTTCCCTAGGTCCTTGAAAGATACCACCTTGAATGGTTTTGCTCATTTTTGAACAACTCAATTTGTCCATTCAATGAACTTGTCTATTCCTTTATCAACCATTTCCAAGTGCATATGACTCCTAAGATGACATTAGCTGATTTGATGAGATGTAAGCAAAAGGACGATGAAAAGGTCACTAACTTCATTTCACAATACCAATTAATTTATTCCCAACTCAACATAAAGATTCCCGATCTTGACCTTCAATGAATGTTCATTGAGAACTTACAAAGTAAGATTCAAGATATAAGCTTGGCATGATGAAATTTCCTTCCTTCATACACTTGTGTACCGCCCTTTATGATTATCAAAACTCAGTTAGTAGTTGTGAAAAAAACCCACCTCTAGCCATCTTGGAAAATATGAAGCCAAAACTCAAAACAAATACCAAACTTTCAAGAAACCAAATAAGGGATTTCTCCAACTAAATCCCCCTCAGCCAACCCAACATGTTGATATGCAAGTGGCTATTGTAAAGAAGGAAACTACTTTTACATTTGGGGATATGAATAGATAATTCATATAACAATGTTATTCACATGTAATAAATTTATAATTGTTTACTAGTTACATACCTCGGCGGTGGATGTAGTGGAGTAATAAACAAGTGGAGGGACAGTGTATCCAGTATCAAAACTGTGACCCTAAAGTTTTATTACAATCATTAAACTAAATTAGTTAATCTTGCATTTAAAAAATGAAATTTAATAAATTAAATTCAATGAAAATGCTAACATTTACCTGACTTCACCAAGGGTGATGACTTGGTGGGAGGTTTATTCCCAAGGCATCTAATTCATTACAAGAAGAGGTATGCATATATTTTTCAAGGCATGTTGTTATCAACAATGCATGATACTTCTACTCACTTGTATCAAGCTCTTAATAAGTATAGGTCTCCATTCTCCATGGAAGAGATAGATAAATTTAAGAGAAAGTATTATGCAATTTCCTTCTTGAGGAACCATATTGTGTTCATGATCTACAATTATCAGCTTTTCCACAAGCTACAAAAGGAAAAAAAAATTATTGTTATCTCCTAGACATAAACAAAACAGATCCATCATATGATTATGATCTTAAAAAAAAGCAAGTGGTGAATGAAAAAAGATCAGTAAATGGTCCTCAAAGAGCAAGAAACAAGTCTCCTTCATTTTAATCCTATTTTCATTCCTTCGACTATTTACTAGTTATAATTTTCTAATGTTTTGTAATGGGTTGAAATAGACAAACTTGTAAATGGGTCAATTTTGTGAAACTTGTAAAGGGTTTTGTCATGTAAATGAGTCAATTTTGTGAAACTTGTAAAGGGTTTTGTCATGTAAATGAGTCAATTTTGTGAAACTTGTAATGGGGTATGTAATGGGGTTCACATTGTAAAGGGTTTTAAAAGGTTTTGATAGTCAAAGGGTGTTGTATTAATATTTTTGGCCTATCTGAGCTAATTTTTTGTGCAATGTAATAGCCATATGTTGGTTGTCATGGTAAAATAGTCGAATCGTAAAATCTCAATCAATGGTCTTACTCGAGCTATAATTGGGGGTTGTCTTCTTGGTTCTTTCTCACTAGTATGCGTGCCTGAACTAGGATTTTGTAAAACTTATGTTTAAATATTAATATATTTATAGTGGCTTGCGATTTTTGCTAAAAAAAATCATTTACCTAATTATTGATGTTGAAAGCTCGATTCAAAATTTCAGTTGACATTTCCATCCCTGTGGTTGTAGACATATCTTGCGCTCCATCCTCTTGAGTGCATGTGGGATCATATGTACAAGCTGACCCACAAACCTAACAAGAATAGGGTGGAAGCCTACCCCTTGAAGACTCCCCTAGATGGCGTTGTACTACAAGACTAACATGTCTGATGATAATCTAGTTCAAAGAGTTGATAGATTGCAAAGTATCCACCTCAGCACTCTCCTTCACGACAAACGGGATAATGACGTGCTCACAAGCCAACCTAGCAAGAGCTCATCTCCCTTGCCACTAAGGATCTAGTCGTGCACCAGTTCTATCCTGTGTTGACCCCCCACCTCTCCCCTTGAAGTCCCTCATATCAAAGTAGTTGGGATTTTTTTGAGGATGAACTCATAGTAGAGTTTCCTCAAGAAATATTGGGGGACTTTGCAATTGTTACATGGCGGGTAGTTAAAAACCATGTACCACCTATCCCAAAAAAAATTCTAATCCCTTGGTGGTGGAAATAATGGATAGGAAACCTCTTGGAATTAAGGTCAAGATTTTTATTTGTGTGTGGGTCAGTGAATAGTGAGTAGGGCTAATGCAAGAAGTTGGGTCTACAAAAAGCTCAAAAAATGGAAGTGTTTTTGTTGTTTTTCAGAATTTTTCACACTTGGACTAAAAATTTGAGGCACTTACACAATGAATCTTTAAAAACGTTAGTAATATGAAATTTATCATTTTGAATCTAGTCTCCAAATATGTAAATTATTCAAATACCTAGATGATAGAAATTAAATTTTGATAGGGATCTATTAAAAACACTTTTTAAAAGTCCCTATTTATTTACCATACCATGCATGTGTACGGACACCACTTTTTGACCCAAATAAAAGTATTTTGATAATTCCTTTTGGAGAAAGAGAGCTAACAACATGAATATTGATGAGGAATTTTTTTTGTAATTTTTTGTTGAATATTTTTTTTAATTGAATTTTTATTGACCTTAATTGTTTTTTTTTAAATCAACATGTACGAACAACATAATTGGACCTAAACTAAACATTTTTTGAATTTTTTTTTCATTGTGTAGAAAATTGTCCGAATTTTGATGCCATATAAATTTTTTTTCAAGAAACTTAACCAAAAGAAATTTGTTAAAAAACAAAAAAGCCTAATATTTCAAGTTTAATGACTAGTTTGCTTAGAAATTAATTAAAAAATAGCAAACATAATCAAATCTTAATAAAAAATATATATTTGGAAATTAGACATCATGCTCTCTAATGGTTTTAATTTTATAGATTGATTTGGAAAAAAAGGTCCATCAGCCATATTACCAAAGTTGGACTTTCTTCTTCAATCTGGCTTAGTTTATTAGTTGTAGGTCAAAGGCTAAGGCTCAGATTGCCAAGCCTTTCCGAAGCCTAAAACCAAGGCTACATGTGCTTTGGGAATTCAATTTTTAAATAATGCATACACGTTACTAAAAAATGTACTCGTTATTTAAATGAAATGCGTACGCATTTCATAATGCATACACGTTATTTATTTACCCATTGGGTTAAGGTAACACATATGCATTATATATAATGCATGCACATTCCTAAAATAGAATGTGTATGCATTTCATAATGTGCACACATTTATGATATAGTCATTTTTTCCTAATTTGGAAAATACTAATAAATTTTTTTTTTCTACAACATTCCTTTTCTACAATACGGTTCAAAAGCACTATTTTTTGTGTTTTTTATTGCAAATTTGTCTTGTGCAGGGTATATTCTATTCAAATTGTTGGAAGAGACAAAGTACAAGTTTATTTTTTGAAGTGGAATCAAGTACACACAAATTTTTACAAGAAGATTTGGAAAGAGAGAATTTTTGGATGTATTCATGATGTTTTTGTACTTCAAAGTTTATAGAAAAAGGTTCTTCATACTACATAGTTTTATTTGAATATTTGAAGGAGATGGAAATTTGAAAATAGACTACTTGAATCATTAGTTTTTTCATCAAAGAGGGTTTGGTTACCATGGATGATAAGCAAAGACAAAGAAAAAAATGTAGACAGTTAATGACACTCTAAGAAATTCATTCAAATAGAGGTATGGAGCCAAAAAGACAAAGGGATAGAAGAGAAAGAATTCATCAAATGAAAAATTTGGAAGCATCTAGTTCCATGAATGTTGAAGAGGAATACATGAATGATGAAATGAATGTAGATGATGCAAAAGTGGATATGGTGAATCTGGAAGAAAATGAAATTGTAGAGACAAACCCAACTATGCCTTCAACTTCAACTTTGAATGATATGGAAATAGTACCTATGCAAACAACTTTGGGTATGTCTTCAAATACACCTCCCAATGATATGTATCATGCACCTATTCAAACAATCTATCCAGGTATGTATTCAAACCCAAGTTTTTATAATATTGATCTTGCTTGTTTAGATGAAGTTGGATACACCATTGATGATATCGGTAATTCTAGGGTTGAAATAATGTAAAAAAATAAAAATGATGAAATTATATCTTATGAGAATGAATTCCCTCATATTTATGAAAATGAGAATGAAACCACTTTTACATTTGAAAATGAAAATGAAACCCATTGTGTGAATGAAAATCAAACCCCTTGTATGGATGAAGGCGAAAATGTTTTTCTTACAATTGAAAAAGATGTGCTAGATAACCTTTGCAGTAAAGTTTCTTGGAGACAAATTAGAATTTATGGAAATAGAATATTTAAAAAAAATTATAGAAAGAAATTAGGATTCCAATGTCAAGTCATGGTGCAACTGATGAGAACGTCGAAAATGAGAAAAGTGATGAAAAAATTAAGTATTTTTGTAAAACCAAAAAAGAAAGATGATTCAGTAGAATAATTCATATCTAGTGTTGCTAATGCTATTGATTTTATAAGTAAAAAAAGTCGATCAAAAATAAGAATGCAGCTCGTCATGCAATAACAACTGCTTTAGTTGATAAAGCAACTTCAAATAAAAGAAAGTTAAGATTAGTAAATGTATAAAAGTAAATCTTAAAAATTTGATAAGAGCTTCTAAAAGAAGAGAAAGTATTGAAAAAGATCCAATTAATCAATGTTGGAGTCTTAGTGGCAGACTCCCAAGATTAGACATGAAATTAACTAATGAAATTAAATCTTTAATCGATAAATTTTGGCATGATAATACAAGAGTATCACCTAACATTAGAGATGTCTTAAAATTAATGGTGGGTTCCAAAATTCATGAACCTCATCCAAAGCATCTCTTAGATATGACTTGAACTGAATTATATAAAAAAATTATAGATTCTTCAATCTTACCATTTCAAATATTAACATAAGTCAAAGATCATTCAAAAAGTGTAAACCTTGGTATGTTATAATTAATAAGCAACAAATCTCTTGTTGTTGTAAGAATCATGTACAATTTCATTATTATTATGATAGTTTTCGATATATATGATGCACTTTGCACGCTAACCAAATTATGCAGGACATTTGTGGTATTAATATGCCACCTGATTTTATAGAAGGTTTGTTTTGGGAACCCTCTAATAGAAACTTATTTTATTTAAAAGCATGTATTTATGGAGAATACAATAGATGTGGTAACTTTTCATTATTAGGAGAATGTATGCATGAAACTAGTTTAGATGAATTTGGAAAACAATTATTGGATGTAAAACAATTTAAAAATGTTGAGTATTCTTTAAAAGATGGAAAAACTAGAAAACATTGTGAGCTAATTGTGGAAAAATTTAGTATGCATGCATTTATTATAGAATTTAAAGTTAAGATTGTACCTAAATATGTTCAACACTCTCAATATGCTCATTGGATTGATAATCAATTTCATTTATGTAAAAAAACATTCCCAATAGGAACTATATTGTCAGTTGTTGATTTTGTTGAAAATTATACTCTTGCTCCACAAAAAGAAATTAAATCATAGTATTATAATTCAATGCAAGTAGCTATATTTGTTCACATTATTTATAGACATGCAGATGATAGTACAAAAGAGAATATAATTTTTTTGAGAGAGTACTATTTTTATGTAAGTGATAATCGATTACATTCATCTAAGTTTGTTCAATATTGTTTTGATATATTTTATAAAAATTTAAAAGAGAGAGGAATTCAAATGCTAGAACATCTCATATGGTTGGATAATTACACGGGTCAATTCAAAAATGCTAGAATTTTTTATTTGTTATGTAGAGTTCATAAGGAAAATAATATCTAGCACATATGGAGTTTTTTTGAAGCTGGTCATGGTAAGGGAGAAGATGATGGAGCAGGTACATGTGTGAAAAGAGCTCTTGCTAGAGAGCAACTAAAATTTGAGGATGTTGCGAAATTTAGAGATGAACGTGCAATTGTAGATTGGTTTAATACCAAATTATCTACAAGAACAAGTGAGAGCTCAATAATTCGATGCTTCTTTCGGTTAGTTGAATAAAATGTTATTTTTTCTCGACAAGACTATGAAACAATTAATGGATCTAGAAAATGGCATTCATTTAAGAGTTTGAAATCAAACACATGGACAATATGGACAAGGGAGTTGGCATGCTTTTGTCAAATTTTTATTGTAGGTGATTGCGAGGCGTGTGAAAATATGGAATGGGTCAAAGAATGGAAACAAAGAGCCTTAATGCCTACATCGATACATGTTCAACATGGAATGATAATTGAGGATAATCAAGTGTTCACATCAGATGATTTTGATTGTGTTTCAGATTTTCTACAAGAAGGTACATTATTTATTGAGTTGAATTTTATATGTATGTATGTTTCTATGTGAATTAAATTTAAGTCAGTCTTTATTGATTTTTTAATTTATTTTTTCAGGACATGTGTATGTTTTTGTTGCACCTAAGGGCAATGAAGAGGAGAAAGAGTACTGGTTGGCTAGATGTGTTGAGGGAAAACATAAGTTGGTACATCATAGAGTGGGTGATGACAACTTTGAGTATCCAACTGGTACAATGGTTGTTGTTGGCACTTGGCTTCAAAAGTATTTGATAAGAAAGAATGGATTTCCTACATTTGAAGATTATGAAAGACATAAAAAGATTATACATTACTCACATTTGATTTCGAAAGACAATAAAAAACAAGTTAGATATCAAGGGAGGCCTACTAATAAAGTTTGATGCACATTTTCAATGGATGATCATGAGACAATCATAGATGAATTATAAAAAGAGAGGATGTAGAGGTACAACAGAGTAAATAAATTTTGGTAAGTATATAGTTGTATATATAATTAATTGATATATATATATATATTTGTCTTTAGTCATTTCCTAATTAAATTTTTATATCATTTTTTGTTTCAAGTCTCCCAAAATTAGATGCTTTACAAAAAAGAGAGGAGATGCACATATATTGCAATGGAATTCAAATCTAGAGACAGGTAACTATATATAGTTCTAGGTACAATTAATTGATAGTATAAATATAAAACTAAATTTAATTCATTGTCATGTTATAAAAAAATTATAATTGATTTCATATCCCCTTAAGGCATTCTCCTAAAACCCCTTAAGCCATCCTTTTATGTACCATTAACCCATCCTCTTGTGTCCCCTTAAATCTCTCTATTAATTCCCCTTAAGCTATCCTATTAGGATGCCTTAATGCATATCCTCGTATATCTACCCTTAATCCATCCACTTGCATCCCCTTAAGTCACTCTCTCAACACCCCTTAAGCCATCCTCTTAGGACCCCTTAATCCATACCCTTAATCTATCCATTTGTATCCCCATAAGTCACTTTCTCAACACCCCTTAAGCTATCCTCTTAGGATCCCTTAATCCATATCCTCGTATATATACCCTTAATCCATCCCACTTTGTGCATCCCCTTTTTAAGTCATTCTTAAAACCCTATTGCTTCTCAAGTCCTCTTAGGACCCCTTTTAATCCATATCCTCAGATATCTACCCCTTAATCCATCCACTTTAGAACTCAAGCACATGCTCTCAACACTCTCTTAGTTTCTATCCTTTAGGACCTGAATCCATATCTTCATATTATGTCCCACCATTTCATCCTTTTCTAAGTCACTCTCAACACCCCTTAAGTTATCCTCTTAGCACCCCTTAATCCATATCCTCAGATATCTACCCTTAATCCATCCACTTGAATCCCCTTAAGTCACTCTCTCAACACCCCTTAAGCCATCCTCTTAGGACCCCTTAATCCATATCCTCATATATCTACCCTTAATCCATCCACTTGCATCCCCTTAAGCCTCCCCTAGGTCTATGAGACACTTATAGGCTAACAAATCTATATGGGTTAGTAGTTTAGGTTCATCTCCTTAAAGTATCAATATCAGATGGCTTAGGGGTTTAGATTCTCTAGGTTCATGAGATGCTTAGAATAACAACTCCATATTTAATGGTTTAGGGGTTCATGTCCCAGTCTTAGGGCTTCCATATGGCGTAGGGTTTAGGTGGGGCTCTCTAGGGTTCACGGCAGATGCTTGTGAACAACAAACGAGCATGGGCAATGGTTTAGGGTTCATCTCCTTAGTCCTGTAATCACATGGTTTTAGGGTTTATGGTTTCTAGGGTTCATGAGATGCTTAGAATAACAAATCTATATGGTTTAATGGTTTAGGGTTCATATGCTAGTCTCTATGTCATATGGTTTATGGTTTATGGTTTCTAGGGTTCATGAGGTGCTTAGAATAACAAATCTATATGGGTTAATGGTTTAGGGTTCATATCCTAGTCTCTAGGCCATATGGTTTAGGGTTTATGGTTTCTATGGTTCATGAGATTCTTAGAATAACAAGTCTATATGGGTTAATGGTTTAGGGTTCATCTCCTAGACTTTAGCTCATATGGTTTAGGGTTTCTAGGGCTCATGAGATGCTTAGAATAACAAATTTATATGGGTTTTAAGGGTTTAGAGTTCATCTACTAGGATTTAGGTCCTAAGTTTTAGGGTCTAGGGTTTTAATTCATTCTCTCAACTCCCCTTAATCCACCCTCTTACATCCCTTTAAGTCATTCTATCAACTCCTCTTAATCCACCATCTTACATCCCTTCAATTCATTCTATAAACTACCCTTATGCCATCCTCTTAAAGGACCCTTAAGTCATATCCTATTACATTCCCTTAATCCACAATCTTGCATCCCTTAAGTCACTCTCATAGTTCCTCCTAAGAAATCCTCTTAGGGCCCATTAAGCCATATCATAAGGTTCATGACATGCATACCCTTAATCCACCCTCTTACATCCCTTTAAGTCATTCTATCAACCCCCCTTAATCCACTCTCTTGCATCACCTTAAGCCATCCTCTTAAAGGACCCTTAAGTCATATCCTCCTACATACCCTTAATCCACAATCTTTCATCTCTTAAGTCGATCTGATAATTTCCCTTAAACCATCCTCTTAGGACCCATTAAACCATATCCCAAGGTTCATGACATGCATCCCCTTAATCCACCCTCTTTCATCCCTTTAAGTCATTATATCAACTACCCTTAATCCAATCTCTTACATCTCGTTAAGTAATTCTATCAACTCCCCTTAATCCATCCTCTTGCATCCCCTTAAGCCATCCTATTAACTCCCCTTAAGGAATTCTCTTAGGACCCCCCTTAAGCTATATCCTCTTAGGTCCCCTTAATCCATCCTATGGAAAACACCATTTGAATTTGTATGGAGTCTACTATATATTTTCCTTTTCTTGCATGAATTATTTACTTTAAATCATAAAATTTATAGTTACTTTACTTACATTAATTATTTTGCAGGTTCTCATCAAGTTGGTCTACCACATGATTGTCACTCAAATTTTTTTTTATCAAGAGACTATGTAAATATCAATTTTTGGTATTCACCTAAAAGTTGATAAGCTTTAATTGTATCTACATGTACATATATGTTTCATCATGTTATATAGTTGTATTAAACATCAATATACATTATACATGTTTTTTTGATTTATGAACTTCAATGATCTTATTAGTCACTTTTTAAATATCTTGTCTTAATTTTATATAGATTATACATTTCCTGTATTCCTAGTCATTTCATTTTTATTATACATACAAAGCAACATATTTTTTATTTATTTGATCTAAATATTTCATAGAAATTTGGAAAAATAGTTAAAAATTACCCTCACCTTAATCTTACTCTTCATGAATTATTATCTTTAAACGATTACAAGGAATGTGTTTCAATTTGTCACCCTAACCATGTGATAAATTATATATGAAATTTGGGATTCTAAATAGTTAGAATGGCATGCATTACTTGAAAGTTAGATAATTCTATATCTATACATACATGAGTGCATATAATCATCAAAATGAACATAACACGATCATGATTTACTCCATATTTATAATCATTATATTAAAGTCAACTGATATAAATAAACACAAATATGATAATAACATGTTCAAAATAAAATTAGAGATCTATAGTCCATATAATTTAAAACCATCTAACTATTAGGCTGATCAGTCAAATCAAGTCTCCTCTTTGTTCCATGTTGATTAGATGTACACACATCATGCTATAAAAGAGTACAAGAAACTTGAAATTATATTTAAAGTTATTTAGAAATTTTGATATAATTAAACTTATTTAAACTTAAAAATATTAAATTTTAGATAAAAATAAATTTAATTAAATATCTAGTAAATATAGTAAAAATGATTTTTAATATGCATAAATTTCCATATGATCATGTGAATCTACTAGCACATTTTGTTCAATGGGTAGCATAGCTATCACTTGAGAAGATCCAAATGCCTGATCTACTATATCCTACATATTCATATAAAGAAAACAATATGTTAAAACCTTGAATATATATATTTAAAAGGTCTATAAAAATTGTATTGGAGATTTAGTAAATTTTACAACCTCGAATGATATCACCTCATGATCAAGCACCTAAGATTTCCCAAGCATAAATGTTGACGATGTCTCAGGTGTGCCCACCATGGGTATCTATGAAATCCCTACATATAGATGTACAATAGTTTTTATAGATCATTCACACATGTGTATGTAAATGAACAAATTAAATTAGATCTATGATGTGTATTTAATTTAAACTTAACAAACTTTTGAAAGAACGCACCTGAGTTGATGATGTCTTAGGAGTGCTCACCATAACTTGTGGTTGGTTAGTACTAGGTATCATATGACCTCTCTACATCTAGATATAATATATCATTTCACACATGTGTACAAATTCAAATTAAATTAGATATATCCACACAAATTATTTAATATATATTGGTTCAAGT
>VDFB02247172.1:79212-188330 GCA_007258455.2 Sequoia sempervirens
ACAACGAAATTAGTGTGTCTGCCCCAAATCTTGTCAGGCCCTCCATCGAAACCTCAATTACAAAATTTGAGCACTTTGCCATCGACGACCCTGCACTGTCCACACCTGACAGAAAGGAAAGAAGGTAGCTCACAAACACCACTAGCACTTGCAAAGAAAAACTTAACCAAAAATGATGCAAGCCAACAATAAATAAAAACACCATTCATAAGGCCACCGCCGACCTATGCAATGGTACACCATCCAACATGCAAGATGTTCTTGCCATGAGGAGTAAATCTCTTAGGCAGTATATGCAATCATCACTATACATTGAATTGGGTGTTGTAGATGTCCTCAACTATCCACCATATGCCTTGCAAAAAGACTTGCCTCAGCCATCACTTGCCATTATGATTGCCAGCTCAACCATTCCTTCCCCCAACGACCCTACCACTGTGGCATCAAGTGCCACCCCCCTCTACCAACTTGGAGGGGTGCCCGCCCTTCCACCCACTTAAATTACGATATTCTTAATTTCACATATAAGCTTAAATATTATATACATACACATGTATTATGTATGATATATTATTCATAAATTTGAGTTAGACATCCACAATTAAAAAAATAGAGCTTTTAAGTCTATTCTAATAGCTGGAAACTCACTAGGTCCATTAAAAAAGGAAAAAAAAATTCTAGTAATCAAAACCATTACATCTCCAAAGACTACTACTGCACGATTGCATCTTTTAATGGGGTGGGAAATATGTAGTAATGACATTTAAAGATACTAAGAGAGATATTCAATTGCCATATATTATTAAAACCATTTTGCATATGAGAGAACATGTTTTGCTACAACCTAGATAGCCAATGTTAACAAACCAAAAGAAGACAATACCACTAAAACCAACAAAGAACAAGCTAGTGGGAGGGGGAAATTACATCAACCCCTCCAACTCTAACGAGAGAGTGCAAAAACCATAGAGTTTATGTATCGACCCACATGATAGTCCAATTTTAAAGTATATCATATTATATGGGACCACAAAGCAAATTGCATAGGCCTTGAAGACACCTCCACACATCTTTTATATTTTTTACATTTGGAGGTTTTTGTGGGACGAGCGATCTCAACCAAATCATCCTCCTTTTCCCTATCAGAACATTGGAACTTTGTATCCAAAGCTCCAAAAGCCATTTGGGTCTTCATACTTTTAGCCATCTCTTCCAAATCCTTGTGAAATATTGTATTGCTTTGCTAGAATGTTGTGAAAATGACCTAGATAACAAGCACATAAAGATTCAAATTGATGTTTAATTTATTATATATCATCATGAAGGAGGTATGTACCTATGGGCATAGACAAAATAGTACCACACCTAAGTTTTTGTGTCACATTGAAGACATATTTGAATGAGGGATTGTCTTGAGTCTAGGATGAGGTTGACCATAGCTTCTTTGATGCTAGTATAGAGGGCTTCATCCACTTGGCTAGCTAAATCCTAAATCATGGAAACCTAAGCTTTTAGATCATGATTAGAAATCTCCCACTCAAGATAGTCTAAGAAATTATCTAGAATTCTCTCACCACTGACCCTTGGGATTTGAGGTCTATTACTCTCTTCCTTTTTCCCTATTATTTCAACCAACATCACCTACTCCCCCTTGATTTTGTCAGAGGAAGACACCATAAGAAAAATCAAAGCGTGGCTCACCACAATGGAAATTAGTTGTAGTGGTGAGGGAATGACATATTTATCTATCACTAGAGCAAACAATGCCATCAAATGTAAACTCTTATTGAGATAAATAAATATTCTTCATGCCTATCTCACGTCACACCTACAAATAGAAGATCACAACTTAATAATCATTGCATTGACATCTATGAAAATTTTAATTTCACATCCTTTTGAGATCTCTTTGTATTCATTAACACCTTGGCTACTACCTTGTTATAATTTATCTAACCTCTTATCAAACATATACGTGTATGTGGGTGATCCCACAAAACTGGTTTACAATTTCGTTGAGGAAGGAAAATTGCAAAAATTCCCCTATGAAGAAAATTTCAGATTTTAGGGGGTTCACATGAAGGGGGGGTTCGCTTTAACCCAGAAGGGGTTTGCTGGAACCCCCCTTCGAGCGGACCCTCTTTAATGACGGGACCCACTTTTTGTACGTTGTCCAAAATGGAAACAAAGGGAAATTTTGAAAAAAAGGAGGGTTTGTACAAACCCCCCTTTGAGTGAAACCCCCCTTTGCTTGAGGGTCAAGGGGGATTCTTTTGAAGGGGGGATCAAGTGAACCCCCTTTTTTGCCCTTCTCCCCCTCTTGCACCAAATTTATGCAAAAAATTTCCTTTCGAAGCTCGGATTGAGGATGAAAATGGAGGAAACTTCACATAACCAATTGGATGATGGTAGTCCTTGGAATGAGCTATCCATCAAATATAAGTTTTATTATGTATTTTTTTAGTTTGATTAAACATAGGGTTTCCACCAAAAATCAAGCTCTTTGTTCTGCACATGTGGAAAAATAGCAGATTATAAAAAAAATTGAAAAATATCAGTGCACTAGATATTGATGTCCTTGATCCAACAAAAATAAAATTGAATTTCGATACATACAAAAAAAGTTATGTGTTAGCAAGTAAATCATATCTAAATTGTAACTGGTTTGACTTCAAAACTTAATTAAGAAAAAAATATTCAATGAAATGCTATGAAACCAATTCCATGCACTAGATATTGTAGTTATGAATCTAAATTCGAAAAAATTATAATTTTATCCTTCATAGAAAAAATTTGTGTTAGCAAGTACATGCCACTCTTTAAAAATGATGTTTACTGCTAAAAATTAGTTTTCAAAGGAGATGGAAAAAGAAGTGCATTCTAATTCCAAAAATTTTGAAAAAAATATATTTAGAATTTACAAACAAAATGTCACAAATCACTAGTTTGCATCATCTTCAAATTTCTCACGGTTTAACCGCTATAGGTGCCCGAAAGTGAAGATTTAGTTAAAAAAATTCAGTTCAATGTCCAGTTTAGCCAAAAATTGTAAACCAGTATTGTGGGATTACCCATGTATGTATATAAATGTACATACATGCATACATATGTGTATGTATTTATATGTTTTTGCATGTATACATACATGTATGCATATATGCATATGTATACATATTTGTATACGTGTGCATATATATTTAGACATATATATGCATGCACATACATATATGCATACATATGTATGCATGTGCATATATATGTATATAACATGCATACATATGTATACACACGTATGCATATGCACACACACACACAAATGTGTGTGTATTTTACTTGTTTTATATATACATATTTAATCATCAATTTCTATATATATAGATACATATGTCAATATTCATGTTCATTTTATTTTATTTTCCTGTTTCTATATTTTTATTAATATTATGTGTATTTTTTTAATAAGTACATGCTTCATCTCATTTTCATGTATTAATTTTTTTATTTTTTATTTTCCTTCTTTCTCATTCTCCAGTTTCTATTACTCTCGTCACTCCTCATCCCTTACCTCCTTTAAGTGTTATATTCGTAGGCTAAATCACAATTCTTTCTTGATGATGGATCACTGAATGTGATTTGAAATGTTGATACAAAAAAATATAGAGTTGGATTTCAAAAGCAATTATACCAAATTCATCTTATCCATAACATTTAACCTTGTTTTTAGGTGTTCCTTGTATAATCTTTATTAGTTCCTGCCACGGAACTATAGCGGACCCTTATTTGTTAACTAGTGATTAAATGTTTTGTTTGCAGCCAATCAAAATTCATAATTTTCTTTTTCATACATTATATCAGTTTTTTTAGGACATTTTTCCCCACAAAACTATAATAAAAAAAATATTTAACTAATTATTCAAAATTTTATTGGCTACAAAAACCACAACAATCTACAATAAACTAAAACAGCTGAAATGAATATAACATTTGAATTTTACAACCGAAATGTTTGGTCTGCTGCAACGATTAAACATTATAATTTAATATTTTAAGCTTAATTAGGCCAAGGCCGAATGCTTGTACATAAAAATATAAGATTAAATCTTGGATGTGAAAATAATTCTCATAAAAATATAAGATTGTGAAAACAATTCTCATCGTAAATATTTGTTATTGGTAGTTTTTAAGTTAATAAAGAGCAAAAAAATAAGCTTTATTGCATAAATTTCCGTTAGTTATATGTTTTTCGAGTGCCTCAGTTAGTTAAATGTTTTCTTGGGCCTCATGCATATCAATATCAATATCAATATCAATACCAATACCAACTCAATTTATATATGATTTTAGGAGAGGTTTGATTTTAGGGAGAAAAACTGGAGGATTCTCCTCCTTCCATTGGAATTGCTACTAAGAGACATCACGTATCAAGCATAAGTATTTTCTTAGTTCTTGATAATTCATAGGACCATCTAAACTCTGAAGATTTCAAGTTTTATGTGAATTCTTTTCTTTTTGGAATGTAAATGGGGTAGAAGTTTCTTCATCTTATTTTATGAGGAGGAGGAAGAATTACTCTGTGAGTAGTTTCTATTTCATTCCTGATAATTGTCTTGTAACTTATATATTAAAATTTTATAAAATGTATTATAATATTCTTTTGATTTTGCAGATTCTACTAGTTGTATTTTCCCTTCAATGGATAAAAAATTTCAAATCTTTAAATGCATTTTGGAGCACCACTTCCACAATATAATGATAATACCAATGTTAGAATGTGAGGATCGACAAGTTAAAGCCAACTACATGTTTATTGCTGGGAATATTTTTTTCCTTTTTCTTTTAAGATAATGGGGTCTCACTGAATATGTCCTTCTATGAATTCTTTGAACTTTATAAAATTTGAGTCAATCTTCATGAGACGCTAAAAACAACAAAGGGAAAGATTACTTATACAGATTAGGGCAAGAAGCAGACAATTTAAACATAACTGTTGGGGCACGCAAGGGCTTGATTGATGACCTCTTTGTTGGCAACTTCCTTGGAAAAGATGGTAATTCTCTTCATTACACATTTGAATGTGTATATATATTTTAAATTTTAAATTTTTTTTTCAAAATACAATTTGGTATTATTGTAAATTCTCTTTTGGAAGTTGAGCTTACAAAAGTTGGACAATCTAAGAAACAAGTTTTAGAAAAATATGTGTATGGTTCTTTTTTGCATGTAATTGCAAAGCATATAAAATTGGTATTGAGTGTATGGATAATAAGGTTTAGAAGTATTCTTTGCATTGAATTTAATGAGAAATTGATCTTTATCTCTTCTCTTAATTGATCTTTGTAAAATTTTTGTACATATTTTTTTACTTATTAGTTTTAAACAATATATTCCTTTTTTAAAATCTTCAATTTTTCTTTCTTCAAGAAATTATATTAAAAAAATATGGTAATTATTACTATTTTAAACTTCTTGTTATTTAATTAATTTGTTAATCCTCCTTATATGGTAATCTTAGAGTTTTTCAAAAAGATTATTTTATTTAATCAACAACTTCTCCCTATAAATATTATAATTATTGCTATCTTTTATTTTTCTCTACATTTGTACTGATGTTTAGTAGATATATATCATTTTAAGGGAAGAAAATTAATAAAGATAATGATATTTCTATAGTTCATATGAGCATTTGAAAGAACATTACTATTTTATAATTTTTAAAAATAAATTGTAGGGGTTTTTTAATTAAAGTTGTTGCTATAATCGGTTGGGCTTAAATGTCACACACTAAGCTTTGATGCTTAGCGTGGGGCCCTCCTATTTGCAACCCCGTTTTTCTTTTCCCGTTATGTTAACTGCTAAATGCACGACCATCTACCATGCATCATGCAATTAACCATGATATGATGGGTCCATAGCATTTGTCAGTGTGTTGGTGTTTGTCAAACTTGGAGGACTGTCAAGAAATTTACCTTATCCCCTAGAATATAAGTTAATGTTTTTAACTTATCTTGTTTTACTTGTTCTTTATTAGGCAACTCTATTTTTAATTGTATAATATAATATACTATATAATTTTATATTATTTTGTATATTATATAATGTTTTTCTGTTATGTGTTAAATTGAAACTAAAATTATCTAAATAAATATTTATTTTTACTAAGTATATTACTTGTAATTAAAATTGTTTAAGTGGTTTTTACTAAGTTTATTTATAAATAAATTATATGGTTTGTATTTTTTATGTAAAGTAAATATTTATATTTTATAAAAATTGTGACTTATTTTAATAAAATAAATTTTTAAAAATAATTTTGAGTAATTTGATTAGTTAATGTATTTTATTTTTTATTATTATCTTTATTAAATTGACAATTCATCTATAACCATCAAGTATTTAATCTTATTAATTATTAATTTGCATCTCATATTTTACAATATTTTTTTATAATATGATTGAACACAACACCTAGATAAATTATCTAGGCCATCAAACCCCACTTGTTAGTAAAACCAATGCACTTAAAATTGTCTAATAAAAATAATGCAATATATATTTTAACCATAGAAAACATAGAAAACATTGGGCTGGGTGGTGGGGACACCCCTATCGTATAAAAAGACATTAAAAAAAAATCTAATAGTTAGTTGTTTTATCCTTCTTTAATTGTATTCTTATTAAAAAAAAAGGTACTATGAAAAAAAGATTAAAATTTAGATTGAAATTTTAAAATTTTATATTTAATTATTAAAAAATTATAAGAAATATTTAAAGTAAATAAATAAAATAAAATTTAAATTGTGTTATTTAACTCTTAAGTGCATAAGAATCTCAGATTGAGATTTTATATTTTTATGGTTAATTATTAAAAAACTAGAAAAAATATTTGTTAGTCTTAGATTATGTTATTTAACTCTAAGTTTGAATAAGTTGGTAGTTAATTTATTTGACTTTTATTCTTACCTTATGTAAATTGAAAGAAAAATTACATAAAATTCTTATGTAAAAAGTTTCAAAAAATATCATTAATAATAGAGTGTTTGATCATAAAAGGTCAAAAAATTAGATATTCATCACATACATAAATGGACAAGTGGATCTATAGCCACCAAGTATTTAATCCTAATAGGTATTAAATTTCTAAGAATGCACTAAAAGTTGATACCTTATAATATATTTTTATAATAATATGAAGACTAAATGACATAATATATAGGGGAAAAAATTCAAGCCTTAAACCCACACTAATATAAAGTGAAACTAATGTACTTAAAATTATTAATATTTATTTCAAAGTGTCTCAAAAAAATAATAATAAACATTTATATTCATAAACATGTGGTTATAAATCTAAATTTTAACCAAAAGACAAAGTATTAACAATATAATTGTTAACTGTCTCATGCTGTGTATTCCTATAGAAAAGATAGAGTACTATGGTAAAAGAAAGATATGAGGGAAAATTTTGGATTGAAATTTTAAATTTTTATGGTTAATTGCAACTTACGGAATTTTTTAATTTTATATTATCTCTAGTGGAATTGTTATTTTATTTTATTTGTACAAATGATTTAATCTTATTTAATTTAAATATCTAATGTGGCTAAACACACCTCCTAGATGCACCACACTAAATGTTTATTTAATCTATAATATTATAATATATTTTTTATAGAAGATGTACAATACCTAATCTCAACACTTGAAACCTCACCTAGAATCCTTGTGAAATCCATTGTGTGTTAAGTTTTCTAGATTTTTATGTTATTGGGATTTCCCATACATTCAAGCCTTCTTTGGCATCCCCAATCCACAAATCCTGAAAACTATTGGAAGGTCTATGTGATTATTTTACAGAGAATTTTAATTGTTACTTACTTGCTTACATCTTTCCATCCACCTCAAAGATTTGAAACCCCACCAAATCCTTCATCAAATTTATAAGGTTGATGATAGCTTAATCCTCAATAAAAGAAGATGAAAATAAGTTTTTTTATAATATTATAATAATATTATATTTTTATATTATATTATTGTATTATTATCTTATAATATATCATATCATATATTATAATATTATAAATATTATATAATATAATTTAATATAATAATATATAATACTATAGTTTTAGTATAATAAATAATACTTATATATATAATATATATAATACAAACATAATTTAATATATTATATATTTAAACTATTATATTATAATATTTATATCTAATATAACAATATAATATTTATAATATATTATATTATAGAATTTATATATTATATAATATAATATATAATATAACATATCATTATTTTATATTATATTATAACAATATTATATATAATATAATATTTAAAATACTATATTATAATATTTATATGTAATATAACAACATAGTATTCATAATATATAATATAATATTTTTAATGCATTAAAAAAAATCATCAACTAATCAAATTATTCAAATTATTTTTAAAATTTTATTTTATTGGAATAAAGCATATAAATTTTATAAAATATTTTAATTAAAAAAATAAATATTAAATTAAATAATTTTAATTTGAATTTAACACATATAACTATTGTGCACACATTATATAATATGCAATATAAGATAAAACTATATAATATATTATATTATACAATTAAAAATAGAGTTGGGTAATAAAAAATAAGTAAAACAATATACCTAAGTTAAAAATATTGCATGTTAAATTTTATTTTTTCAAGAGGCTAGATAAAGTTCCCTATATTCCTTTAGGTCTCACAAACATGGGTACTTTACAGCGGACTGATAAATGCTACAGACCCACTGATAACAGTTAATGGCATGATGCATGGATGGATGGTGAGTGCATTTCCTAATTAGCAAAATGAAAGAGGAAAATATAACCCTATAGGAAAATAAGATTGCAATTAGCAGGGCCCACACTAAGTCAATGCTTAGTGTGTGACATTTAAGCCCAACCCTATAGTCTCATTCCTTAATCACATTTTCCATCTCTCCTCATGGTAATATATATAATATAACCATATGCTTATGTATGTATCACCGTACCTTGATTTGAAAATAGTGGGTCTCTCCATGTATGCCTACCACTTGTATTCCTAAATCTCCTGTTGACTACTGCTTGTATTCCTAAATCTCCTGTTGATTGGTAAAGAAGAGTTTGTGTTGGAGACAATATTCAATACAGAACTAGTCTACGCCACAAATCCATTGTCAATAAACTAAAGTATGAATGTGGAGTGAGTGCAAAGCTATATCCTTTAGAACTGAAATATAATTCAAAGATTCATAATTTTATTTTTTCATATTCTTGTGATTTCAGGTCAATAGAATAGAAATATTGGTAAAAGACTTGAAAGTATTTTCTTCATTCAATGAGGAACTATTTGCTATAATGGTTCAAATTGAGCTTCACATAAAGAAGTTCCTTCAAATGAACAATGATTACATTTGCCTTGTCTGACAAATTTTCATATAATTCAAATCTGTTTATTCGCTGATTAGTTTGTTGTTTTGTGGTATGGAACAAGGAGTTTAAGTTGAAGAAAAGACTATTTGTTTCATGTTGTAGTGGAATTCACGTTTCTAACAAGAACTGTGCAACCACACATATAATTTATTTATACACTTTTTATTACTTATCAATATATAGTTTAATTGAAATGTGTTTAATCACCTCCTTCAGATGCAGTTTCATTGATCATAACTATTCTATAACTTTTTGGCAGGAACTTCGCTGCCTGCAACTCTTGTTTTTTGTTTGTCCCAATGCTATGAATATTTAATTATTGTTAAAGACAAGTTTCTGATTTATTTTAAATTTGAAAAAAATAAATTAAATAATTATATCTATTATTTTGAAACAATTATAATAATAATTATAGTGGTATTATAAAGAACTTAAATAAAATTATGAAATCATTTTGCTTATGATTAATATGTATAATCAATGATAAACATATTTAACATAATCACCAATATTAATAAATTATAATACCTTCAAAATCATCTTTTTACTAAAATAATAAAATATATTTTAAATTATCTCACCATAAATTTTCTACAATACCTTAAAAAATATATTTATAAGCATATTAATCAAATATATTAATATACAAAAGTTTTATCTCTCAAACTACCTATTTGACAACAACTTTAAATAAAGGGACTTCAAAATACTACAACCCTGTTATGAATCTGCTCATCTTCTGATCATTCTCTCTATGAAAGAGGACACAAATTTTAAAAAATCCTTATTGCAGACAAGAAGATAGCAGGAAAAAGGGGAAGAAAAAACAATCAGAACTTTTCCTTCCCCTTAAGAAACAAACATGTAGCATACAAGCTCGTATTTCATTCTTTCTTTCCCGCGAACAGCTATATTTCTCCATTTACTCATTTGCAGACAAGAAGAGAGCAGATGGAGGAAAAGGCGGATATATTAGAGTTGTTGGAGATAGATTACTGTCGCCTGATATCTGAAAGCAATGAGTGCATTGGAAATGTAATGAAGGCATTAGGTCCAGAAGGCCCGGGGCTATTGGCTATCACAGGGGTACCCAATGCCCAGTCACTAACAAATACACTTCTTTCCTTTGCTAGGAAGCTTGCCCTCATGGATGATACACAAAGACGCCATATTCTGAAGGTACTCTTCCAGGCTCCCATATCTTCTTCCTGTAATATCATCTATAATTTTTTAATAATCCTCTGCTTCTTCTCGAGTGAGCGAAGCGGCAATAGATGGATCTTTCTTATTAAAAATTTAATTGTTTTTGGGAAAAAAATTGTGTACACCAAATCCTGCACAGCAAAAGACAAATTAATAAGGGATAAGGCCATACTTTGGGACGGATTAATGAAAATGCTCATTAGTGTGGATTTTTTGCTTAATGCCATATACGAGACACCTTTTTGTTTGTTTAATTTTTCTTGGTGAATTGATCGGGTGGGTAATTTATGAGCAAAGAGGGAGCGAGTTCCCATTTGATAACCGTTCACCAGAATAGAGTATTCCAGTTTAGCTGAACTACCTGTTTATTCTTTCAATTTTTCAGGGTAAATTTAGAATATAGATTAATTTTCTGGCAGCAAGTAGCTCTCTACACTTTACAGTCATTAGTAGGAGTACGGTATTACACTATAGCGGGGAAGGCAGACACCTTCTCATACTGCTACTTGGACAAGATTTAAACTTGGTTCACCATTGTGATAAAAACCCCATCCTACCTCTAGATCACAGCCTTGCAGACAGAAATGCCCCCTTTTTACGAATAACCTTGCATCTGTTAAAAGTATTAGCTTTAAACCTTCTAATCATCAAACGTCAAAATAATTGTTTTGTTATCTTAGCATTACTTATCTCCCATTTTGTTTTTGACTATTTTCATCTTCAATTGTTTTCACAACCTGATGACCTCCTGAAAAAGAAGAACTGGCAAAATTTTCCTCATATGTATGGTTGGCCATTTATTTCAGGTTTTTCAAAGATGTGCATTGCCTTGTGTGGGAATATCATTCTTTGTGTCAAACGCTATATATTTTCTTTTGACAGATAAATAGTCTTATTGCGATCTGTTCCCTTTAAATGAAAGAACCTAGGTCGCCAGATCTGTAGGATATGCAGCTGGATCAGGGTCAATCCGGCTGTGGAATTACTTAGAGGTGGGAGAATCACTGTGGGTTTGTCTTGGATGAATCTGGGTGAGACTGGACTGAATTTTTTAATTTTTGCAGAATCTAAAATGAATCCACTAAATTTTGACAATTATTTTTTAAAATTACATGTATTTGTGTTCATTTGGGACAAATCCAGTCTTTTTTCCACTCACATCTGCAAGAAACTGGTTTAATGCCACTAAAGAAAAATGTAAGTCAGGTTAATTTTCATGTGAAAAATTAAAAGCCTTGGAGTCGGCATGACATAGCTCTGTAGACTCATTGGGAGAAAGAATCGTTGAAGCATCATCTATGATCTTTGTTAAAGAAGTTCTATTCGAGCTGTCACATATAGGAGACCCATGTTTGCTATGCAATGAAACCCTAGCTTTGGCAAGGAGACTACCATTAGGAGTGCTATTGCAAACATGAGTAACATTTCAAATTTTTGCCTAAATAAACTAGGAGAAAAGTCATTTTGCAGAAACTCAAAAGCTTCCATGCATAGTGATGGAAAATCTATGGGAGAGAGGGACAGACGTAGGTCATTGGCCATAAAAGGTGTAAGGACCCTGACCTGAGATGGATATTTTCTTGTGTAGCTTTTCCCAATTTTTGAGAGATGTCTCGTTTTCTTATCAGATTGGTCACATAGCATAGCCTAAATAATGAATGGTTTCTTGAAAAGAAGACTGCATAAGCATTGGAATATAATCTATGTTTCTATGCAATATCCTTGATTGAGAACAACACAGATTCATATTTTAGATTAAACAACATATTGCTAGGTATAGCTGGAACTGTATATTTCTGAGGTGTGCTTTAAATACGTACAACAGGGTTTAAATTGAGTTTGCATATTTGCAGTGACTAAACAGGAGTTTATTGCAGATTACAACAACAGTATTTAGTCCCAAAAATCTCCTTGACATACTGGTTAATTTCCAGTCATTGTGTTGTTCAGAAAAAGCAACATAAATATGAATTTCTGATGCATATATTGGCAGTATTTACTCATAAACATTCCCAGAAATTACAGCAGGTCATAGACTTTCCCCCTATTACAAATAAATATGAATTGACAGCACATAGACTTCAAAATATCATGGAATAATGACTCAGACCTGGTTACAATTCGCCTCCAACCTGTAGATGAAGTGAATCGACCTCAACATGGCCCAGATTTCATGTCTGACATCAGAAATATCTTTTGTGATAATAACGTCTTCTTCAAATGGAGCATCCACCCCTAAACATCCCAGACACCTTCCTTTAGACTTGTCTCTAACAGCCACGACCTATTGTGAAGGTAAGGAAGTCGTTTCTTCTTTCTGCAATCACGTTTTTCTATTAGCTCGCCAAAAACTGATATTCGCGTCCTTGCTTCTGTCTCTCATACCTGTGAATGAAATGCCTGAAGTTATGCAAAGAGAGACGCCTTCCTTTTGCTAAAATTCCGTCCAAAATACTCCCAATGAGACTAGCAAAATCGCAAGGGAAAAATCCACGAAAATGTGAAGCTATCATTCCAGCTAGGGCAGACTTGTTTCACTGCCGAACCTGGTTTCCAAGACATGTGCCCTCAGGCACGAAAACTCTCCAGAGCTCTCCCGTGAAATGTCTAAAATGTTTCAAAAGGTGTGAATGAATTTTCTATGCTTCTCTTTTGTATTCTTTCATTCCAAAGAGACCTGTGCCTTTAGCAAAAAGAAGTTTTAATATTTCAGTAGGGAGATAGAAGTGACTTAATTTTACAATGTGATGTTTAAAATATATTATAAGCCATTTGAATAATACTTCCACAAAGTCACTTCTAATAAAAATGATTTAATTAATTGCTCATTATCGCCTTTAAATATTTAAGTGAAACTAAGGCAATAAATTTAGCAATTAAATAAATGATTCCCTTAATTGGACATTAGCCTCAGGAATTAAAAGGCTAAGTGACCCTTCAATGGCTACTGAGAGGGGGATATTACAGTCCTCCCTTCCTGAAATTGCTTGTCCTCAAGCAATTGCAAACTCGGGTGCTGTAGAATCTGCTCATTCTCCCATGTGGCATCCTCTACTGGCAAATCTTTCCATCTCACCAAGTACTCCTTTACCACCTTGTTTCTCAGCCTCCTCTCTCGAGTGTCTACAATCTCCTCGGGGACTAGGACCAAATGTCCCTCCTCATCTAACGGTGGGAGCTCTGAAGAAGAAGTAACCTACTGACCCAGTGCCTTTTTGAGGCACAAAACATGAAATACATTATGAATCTTGCTGCTCTCAGGCAGCTCCAACTCATATGCCACCTCTCCAACCTTCCTAATAATCCTGTATGGTCCATAGAATCTGGGCTTGAGCTTCTCGACTCCGCTCTTCTTAAGAGAAGACTGTCTATAGGGCTGCAAGCGAAGGTATACCAAATCACCAACCTCGAAACTATGCTCAATCCTGTGTCTATCAGCATATGTCTTTTGCTGATTCTGTGCCACCTGTAGGTTATCCTTGAGTACTCTCAAGATATCCTGACTCTCCTGAATCCAATCCTTGGCTTTGGGAGCCCTGCTGTCACCAAAAGCCATCTCCATAAATGAAGGTGCATCATACCCGTACAAGGCTCTGAAAGGACTCATCCCAATGGACATATGATAAGTGGTATTATAACAATACTCCCCCAAGTGCAACCACTTAATCCAGGCCCGCTGCTGCCCTGCAATGTAGTTGTGCAAGTACCCCTCAATCCATTTGTTCACAATCTCTGTCTGAGGGTGATAACTCGTGCTCGGAGTCAACTCAGTACCTGCCAACCTAAACAATTCCTGCCAAAATGCACTCATGAATCTACTATCCCTGTCACTGACTATGTTCTGGGGTAGCCCATGCAACCTAAAGATCTCCCTGAAAAATAACTCAGCCACCTGTGGTGCCCTGTACTTAGTCGGAATAGCAAAGAAGTGAGCGTACTTCGTCAACCGATCCACCACCACAAAGATACTATCTCTCCCATGCACCTTAGGTAGGCCTGTGATGAAGTCCATAGAAATGCTCTCCCATTTCTGCTCTAGAATAGGCAATGGCTGAAGTAATCCGATTGGATGCGTATGCTCTGACTTGTTCTGCTGACAAGTCACACACTCCCTAATATGTCTCAATACATCATCCTTGAGGCCCTTCCAAGAGAACCTCTCTCTGACCTGTCTGTAAGTTTTGAAATAGCCTTGATGGCCTGCTAAGGGAGTGTCATGAGAAGCCTGCAATATCTTCTCCTTCAATCTAGACTCTGGCACCAAGTAAATCCTATCCTTGTAGTAAATCACATCGTCCACCACTCGGTACCTGTCATCCTGGATCAACCCATCCATCAACTCACAAGCAAACTTATTCTTGGAGTACTCTACTAACAAGAGGGATTTCCAATCTGCGGAAATCTCTGAAAGTGAGCAAGCTAAAGGTCTCCTAGAGAGGGCGTCTGCCACAACATTCTTTTTTCCCTTCACATACTCTATATCAAAGTCATATGCCTGTATCCTGCTGACCCACTTCTGTTGCCTCTCATTCAAATCCCTCTGCTCCAAGAAGTATCTGAGACTGTTGTGATCGGTCCTCACCACAAACTTCCCTCCAACTAAGTACTGTCTGAATTTCGCCATAACATGCATAATGGCGAGCATCTCCTTATCATAGATGGAGTATAGTCTCTCAGGTCCCCTCAACTTACGGCTCTCAAAAGCTATGGGGTGTCTGTTTTGCATCAACACTACTCCTATGCCCTCACCTGAAGCATCACACTCCAAAACAAATGGCTGTGTGAAATTTGGAAGCGCCAATACTGGGCAACTACTCATCACCTGCTTGAGCTTATCGAAAGCTCGCTGTGCCTCCTCTGACCAACTAAATGCACCTTTCTTTGTCAAATCTGTCAAAGGTGCTCCCAACTGTGAAAATCCCCTCACAAACCGCCTATAGTAACTGCACAATCCAAAGAAGCCTCGCAACTCTGTGAGTGTCCTAGGTGGTGGCCAATCGAGTATCGCCTGTATCTTCTCCTGATGGACCTGTACTCCCTCTGCACTGATCACATGCCCCAAATATAATATCTCTCTAAGGCCAAATTCGCATTTTGAAGCCTTAGCATAGAGTGACTGCTCCCCCATGATACTCAAGACCTCGTCAAGATGTCTCAAGTGCTCCTCCCAAGTCCGATTGTAAATGAGCAAGTCATCAAAGAACACTAATAAGAATTTACGCAACTGCTTATTGAATATATGATTCATGCAGGACTGAAATGTGGCAGGTGCGTTTGTCAAACCAAATGGCATGACCAAGAACTCATAGTGCCCATAATGACAACGAAATGCTGTTTTGTGTATGTCCTGTTCTCTGACCCTTATTTGATGATACCCTGAACGAAGATCAATCTTCGAAAAATACACTGCCCCATGAAGTTCATCCAACAACTCATCTATCCTGGGTATAGGGTACCTGTTCTTGATGGTTTTCTTATTAAGAGCCCGGTAATCAATGCACATCCGCATGGTTCCATCCTTCTTCTTCACCAAGACCACAGAAGAAGCGAATGGACTGGAGCTCGGTCTAATGTGTCCCATCTCAAGCAATTCTTTGATTGCTTTCTTGATCTCATCCTTGAATTTCTTAGGATGACGATAGGGGGTAGTGATCACTGGTTTGGCCCCCTCCTCTAACTCAATGGTATGCTCAAAACCACGATCAGGCGGTCTCCCTGGAGGTATCTCTCCAAAAACCCTATCATGTTTACCCAATAGCTCCTGAATGTCAACATGATATGGCTGCCTTGAATATGAAGACTCTTTGGTGGTGATCAAACACTCTGCTGCCCCAGCTATGTCATCATGCCGAAAAATACTCTCCATGCGTCTAGCAGACACAACCTTGGCTGATCCATTAGTCATGCCTCTAAGCACCACTCGCTGCCCCTCTGCTGTCCTGAACTTAAGTTCCATGGTCTGAAAGTTCTGAGAATATTTTCCTAATGAGTGTAACCACTAAACTCCAAGTATAGCATGAGTGTCACCCAAATCCACCACATAGAAGTCATCTGTAGCTGTGTAATTGCCTAAGGTAATAGGCAACTGTGGAACCCTCCGAGTGCACCTCAATTTATAGCCATCTGCCACCATCACATTAAATCCTTCAAAGTCCTCTGCGGGTAGCATATGTTTCTCAACTAGGGCTGCATCAATAAAGTTGTGGGTTGCCCCACTATTAATCAACACACATATGCGATGTCCCTGTAAAACTCCTCTAACTCTAAAAAAGTTGAATCTAGGAGTGCCCGATAAGGTAGCAATGATACCACTCTTACCCTCTCCCTGAGGCTGCTCCTCATCTGAACTGCTGTCATCACTATCCTGAGAAGGCTCGTCATTACTGCTCTCATCCTCGGTCACAACCTCGATAAGGTGAGTTGCCTTTTCCTAGGCAACAGTGACCCAGCTCCCAACGTTCCTTGCAATGGTAACAAATTCCCTTAATTCTGCATTCCTTGCGATACTCCTCATTTGGGTCACTTTTCTTGTTTCCCTTTTTCTGAAAAGGCTTCTTACCCTTGTTCTTCTGAGGAACAAAAGGTTTAGAAGAGATTTTGTTGTCAGGTGTGGAGAACTCCATGTCTCTCGCCCTAGTGATCGCATCCTGTAGGGAATCGGATTTGAAAGCCTTAATCCAACCACGAAGTGGTTCGGATAGACCCTCAATAAAGAGCATAACCAACCTCTGCTCAGAAATATCTGTCACCATAACTGCCAATCACTGAAACTCTGAGATATATGTGTCTACTGATCCACTCTGCTTAAGATGTGCTAACTCCCAGAAATGAAGCTCTGGATCCCTCTGATCAAATCTGTCCATAGTTTTTTGTGTGAACTCCAAATAGGAAGTGATGTTGGCATGCCCTAAAGTGACAAGCCCATGATACCACCACTCATGTGCCTCACCATCCAAGTGTAGCGTAGCATACTTAATAGCCTCTGTTTCCAACATGGGGTTTAGTTGGAAATAAGTGTCCAACTTTTGTACCCACGCTCTGGCCGTGCATTTACTAGATCCGTCAAAGGAAGGGATCGCGAGTTTTCCAACCTTGCGTTGTAGATCCTGGTTTTGCTGTCCTCTATTGTTGTTTTTGGGTCTATTCTTATACTTGATAGTGCAAAAATCTGCCAATGACATGGCAGCATGAAATTCATCTCCCAACGATTGATATTCTCTCAAGTAATCTGTAAATCCCTCTCCTTGTGCTTGGTGCTCTTGATTTCCAACAAGCTGTCCTCCCAAGAATTGAGGCATGAGAGGCCTCGGAGTCACCCTACTAGCTGTCCTAGCAGGGTTATGTGCTGGCATATTGGTGTTGTTGGCCTCTACATTGTTATCATGACCGTTTGTCCCATTGTTACCATTATTCCTATCACCCAAGAGCTGATTTAAGAGCTGAGCTATCTGTTGTTGACCTCTAGCTAGGTCATTAAGAATCTGTTGAGTGCTACCCTCGGGTATGTCATGCCTATCACCCATGATATCTTCTTCCGATGATGAATCGGTATCAAAAGGACCAACACCTCTTCTCCTTTCTCTTCTGTATGTTATAAACTCTAGGTTATCAGGATTCATAACATCCCACTACCACACAGGCAGGCAGGAAGCTGGCTCTGATACCACTGTAAGGACCCTGACCTGAGATGGATATTTTCTTGTGTAGCTTTTCCCAATTTTTGAGAGATGTCTCGTTTTCTTATCAGATTGGTCACATAGCATAGCCTAAATAATGAATGGTTTCTTGAAAAGAAGACTGCATAAGCATTGGAATATAATCTATGTTTCTATGCAATATCCTTGATTGAGAACAACACAGATTCATATTTCAGATTAAACAACATATTGCTAGGTATAGCTGGAACTGTATATTTCTGAGGTGTGCTTTAAATACATACAACAGGGTTTAAATTGAGTTTGCATATTTGCAGTGACTAAACAGGAGTTTATTGCAGATTACAACAACAGTATTTAGTCCCAAAAATCTCCTTGACATACTGGTTAATTTCCAGTCATTGTGTTGTTCAGAAAAAGCAACATAAATACAAATTTCTGATCCATATATTGGCAGTATTTACTCATAAACATTCCCAGAAATTACAGCAGGTCATAGACTTTCCCCCTATTACAAATAAATATGAATTGACAGCACATAGACTTCAAAGTATCATGGAATAATGACTCAGACCTGGTTACAATTCGCCTCCAACCTGTAGATGAAGTGAATCGACCTCAACATGGCCCAGATTTCATGTCTGACATCAGAAATATCTTTTGTGATAATAACGTCTTCTTCAAATGGAGCATCCAGCCCTAAACGTCCCAGACACCTTCCTTTAGACTTGTCTCTAACAGCCACGACCTATTGTGAAGGTAAGGAAGTCGTTTCTTCTTTCTGCAATCACGTTTTTCTATTAGCTCGCCAAAAATTGATATTCGCGTCCTTGCTTCTGTCTCTCATACCTGTGAATGAAATGCCTGAAGTTAAGCAAAGAGAGACGCCTTCCTTTTGCTCAAAATTCCGTCCAAAATACTCCCAACGAGACTAGCAAAATCGCAAGGGAAAAATCCACGAAAATGTGAAGCTATCATTCCAGCTAGGGCAGACTTGTTTCACTGCCGAACCTGGTTTCCAAGACGTGTGCCCTCAGGGGCGAAAACTCTCCAGAGCTCTCCCGTGAAATGTCTAAAATGTTTCGAAAGGTGCGAATGAATTTTCTATGCTTCTCTTTTGTATTCTTTCATTCCAAAGAGACCCGTTCCTTTTAGCAAAAAGAAGTTTTAATATTTCAATAGGGAGATAGAAGTGACTTAATTTTACAATGTGATGTTTAAAATATATTATAAGCCATTTGAATAATACTTCCACAAAGTCACTTCTAATAAAAATGATTTAATTAATTGCTCATTATCGCCTTTAAGTATTTAAGTGAAACTAAGGCAATAAATTTAGCAATTAAATAAATGATTCCCTTAACTGGACATTAGCCTCGGGAATTAAAAGGCTAAGTGACCCTTCAATGGCTACTGAGAGGGGGACATTACAAAAGGTGCCAAGGAAGGCAGAGGACATGAAGCGGGAGAGGCTGTAATTTCTGGAAGACATTTTTTATTAAAAAATTAAAAAATTGTTATTTCTATGACTTATTAAATTTATGATTATATGACTACTATTAAAATTTTTATACAATATAATTTTCTATGACTAATATTAAAAATTTAAATTTAATAATAGTCCTTATTAAATTGTGAAGGATAATATTGTTATCCCTATGAAGATAAAATACTCTATTACTAAATTGTGAAGAGTTTATTAGTTTATTTTCTATGACTTTTTTTTAATTGATGATAAGGATTTATTTATTTATTAAGAAAATGATTTTTATTTACTATTTAAATATAGATGCTTTGAGGATAGAACGTGAAATGGGAATATATATGAGATTTTCATATGTTTTTTATACAGACGGACCCAAAAACAAACCCAACTCTAAATTTCTTTTGCTGGATCCACAAACCAAATCCATGAACTCGAACCAGGATTTGAACTAGGATCAGCAACTTAGGAAAGAATGAACAACCAAAGAACAGTCAATTTCACAAGGTTTGGCTTGGATCAAAAACCATCCTTCATTTATCCAAACATTAGGAAACATTAAAACTCAACATGAAATTTGTAGCTCATAGAAACAACATTAGGTGCACAACCTAACACCATTTAGGCTGCTATTAACCAGCTGCCAAATCATGCACTTGAGACTTGTAGAAACCTATATCAATTTTCAAATAAGCTCCCTAGAGAAAAATTGTACTACACCAATAGACCAAACAAAAAATTAAAAAAACACACTGAAACAAAGTTCAAGAGGACACATTGGGAGGGTCACTTGCTTGATGGGTTGAAGACCAGGTTAGGCTGAATGCTAAGCCCAACAACACAAGGAGGGATGCATGCATTGAGCAAATCTGACACAACAACAGAGTTGTTCTTGACCTTCATTCTCTGCATCCTCTACAGTCAGAGGAGTTTCCATTCCCATCTTTGTAACTACACGGATCTTCAAACCCATAGTTGAAAAACTTGGACTTGGCTAAAACTTAGCAGCCCAAAAAATTGACTAAGACTTGGACTTGGTGAACAACTTGGCAAAAGTGCTGAAAATAAAATAAATTATACACAAATAAACTAAATAAACTTAAATAATGCATGCAAAGCATAAATAATGAATATAGAGAACACATAAGTGTATTTTAATTTTAATTATCAATTTGTCATGCATCAATTATTACATATATATCATATCCCACCAAGGCCCAAAATTTTAAATGTTGTACAACTAAAATCTACTTTTTCCTCGTATTACTATTTTGCCTCAAACTAAAAGGCAAATCAGAATTCTACTCAAGTGAATAAATCATCAAGTGTATCATCTCCTAGTGCCTTAGCGAATATGATTCACATCCTCAACAATCTAATTTGAATATGGACCAATGTCATACAAGTTAATGGCATCATGAGACTCCTTCCCCACCACTCTTTTGATGTTAAGGTGAATGTTGTATGAGATGAAGGCAAGGTCACTAAGCTGCTCATGGGTCAATTTGTTCCTCATCTTGGTGGGAATGCTTTTAAATAGACTCCAATTGCACTAACACCAAAAAGTGCTATACAGTTGACACAAAAAATGCATGGTTAGCCACAGAAGATTAGGTATTTGAGCAACATAATCTTCCTACCACAAATTGACAAACATTTGAAAAATTATTAAGCTAAATTTGCATGAAACACTAACTCCCCTGTTGCATACTGTTGCATACTGCAACTTATTTTGTAAAAACTGAAACTAAATTATTATATCAAATAGAAAACTAGGGAACATGCCTGTTCACGAGGATTGCAAAATAACTTCTTTGCTTGATGATTGTTCCCCATGCAATCAAGTTTGAAACCATGATAGACCAAATGAACTAAAGAGAGAAAAAATAGAAGGAACTGACACCTTTTCACTTTATGATGCTTTGGTGCACTTTCCTTTGGCCCATTTTGCCACTTGCTTTTATTTGAGTGCTCTTCTTCATTTGGATGGGGTTGGGATGGATGCTTGAAATGATGGTAGGGCATGTTTGGTGACTTCCCATTGCTGACTATAGCTACCTTGTGCTTGTCATGATCCTCGTGGCCTGAGAAAATTCAAGGTTGGGTTTGACAGTAAGTGTGCTTCCAAGGATGGTTCGGAATCTCTTCGTATGCATGCTTAAGATGCATTGATCATGGCTTTGACCTACATCAAAATATGTATTAGAACAACTTTCCTCTTGCCCAAAGCTTGAGATTGCATATTGAAACTCATACCCTATGCTGCCCTCAGATTCCTTGAGTACTGAAATAGAAGCATAAGCATGGTCTTGATTAGAATCCAAAACCAAGGACTCCAAATGTGAGCCAAACTCTCCTCCTTCAAAGTTCTCATCTTGGACTTGTTTGCACAAGTGCCCTTCCCCATCAGCTTGTGTACAATTTTCATTTATTTCATTGATGTTTTCCTCAGCAAAACTGGGCAGATCTTCAAAAAAGAACAACCTCATCATGCTGTACGGGATCATCGATGATCTTTTGCCATGCTTGCTCCTCAAACTGAGATAGGGGAATACGCTTTTGTGCCATCATCTTCAATTGCAGCCAAGAATCCTTCCATGTCTTCATCTTTTATGAGCTCTTCAATGCTTGGTTTCCCTATTGCCTCCCCTTTGCATTGAAGGTTTTTTCCTTGAGATGGCTGCAATTTCCTCTTATCTTTTTGATAAAAAGCATTAGAAAAGGATTTGAACAAGCTGAAATGCAAAGGATTCAACGATGGAACTGATTTCACACTTTCTGCATGCACTTGATGCTCATGATCTGCTGGAAAATTTGTATGAACAGCAGCAATCTCTTGTTCATCTTGCTGATTTTTGACATTGCTTTGCTCATTACAACAATCCATTATATCCTTTTTGACAGAAAATTTGCTCTTCTACTCTTGCTTGCTCAAATTTGGGCTTGGGAAGCACCAGGTTTGAAGAGGGAAAACGAATACAATTGTCAAATTTAGGGATTTACACTTCTTGCATAAGAGAAGATGAGCTTTTGACAAGAGGATATGGGTAAAGTTGTTGTTTTGGAAGGTATGGAAACATGAAAGCTTGCTCACTTGGTTCAATGCACAGATTTTTTAACTCCATGAGCTTGAGGGAGAGATGGCCAATCATTCTTCTTACGACATTGATCTCATTAGGCTTGGCCAACTTGGAGAGGGTGGGTGGTCAGCTGAAAGTATGCATTTGATCATTTTGTACATCTTTGGAAGAGGCATTTTCTGCAGGAAACGAGGATCTTGCAGTCATGGAAGACAATTTTCCAGCAGCTATTAGATTTTGCTTGGCCTTGATAGCCAAATCATATGATTCAGGAAGAGTTTGACCTCTTAGAATCTGAATCGTAATTGAAATTTCAGAATCTAAAGCTTTTAAGAAGTATAAAAATGCAAAACTTGGAGGCAGGCAGATATTTGTTAGGAATCTCTTCCAAGCTCTGTCAAATCATGAGTTGACGTGTCCATGCATTTTGTAGGAAGTTATTTGAATGCCATGAAATGCTGCTGGAGTGAACTAGTATTTGCTTTCTATTGGAACTGATTGAGGAGGAGATAACTAAGGTGATCCCAACTTGCAATTAAACCAGTCGCCAGGGTTCTGAACTATTCACATGCTTCACCCTTGATAGATGAAGCAAGCAATTGCAGGGCCACATTTGAGCAGTAATGTTATGAATGTTGCACAAATTCACAACATCTTGAATGTGATTTAAGGGAGGAAAAGAGCCATCTCTGTAGAAGAGAGGCAATGCCTTCAATGGTGGCTCAGTAATCTGACACCATTGTTGTTGGAATGGTCTGTGCTATAGTCCCAAGCTGCAAATGGCATATTTCTTTTTGGTATATTGAGATACATGGAGATATGGCAAGCTGCCATAGTTTGCAAGAATGGAGATTAAAAAATTTCATGAACAACAGAGTCACCAATGGAGTGGCCAGGTGGAAGATTCATTCTCCTACAAGCTGATATTTTTTTGATTTACCTCCAAATTCACAAAATGAAGAACAAAGATTCAATTAAACGAGACATAGACTAAAGCCTTTTGACTCGTGTTCCCATAGGCATGCCAAGAACTGTTGATGTTCAAATCTGCACTCTTATGGAAACCTGGACTTATACAAACATCAAGCTTGGGAAGCCTGCAAATGTGGGATGCAATTTGCAGGATGATCTCTGGGATTTTAGAGGCCAACTCTCCATGAGATCTTCGATGAGTTATTTCAACACTTCATGGGAGAAAAGAGAGGAAAACTGGAAATGAAAACCTATTTTAGTTGACAATATGCCAAACAAGACCTTTCTGCTTGTATTTGGCTGATTTGAACAGGATTTAATAGATAGTAGGACAAGGAGACACTACTCCAACAACGAAGGGCAGAGATAGCACAGTCATTGATCTGCAGAAGGTCAGAAACTGCTTAAAAGGATCAGTCAGTCCCAGACACATAGACTAAGGCTGCAAATACAAATGAACTGTAGAGATGAACTCGCAGGAAAAACCATAGAAGGCACAATAAACATGATGCTTTATTCATCTGAAAAAATACATTTATCAATAATTTCAAGAGGCAAATTGCACAGTTATAAGAGTTGCAATGGATCTGTTCATTGATACAAAGCATTTTCCCAAAGGCCTGAATGCCCAAATTGCAGAGTTTCGCTAGTAAATCTAACCTCCAGTTTAAGTTCAAAAGAATAGGTTAAATATATATAAAGCAAAAGGCAGAAGAAGAGCTAGAAAATCAGAGAGAAAAAGAAGGAAAAATAATGTCCTAAAGGAAATAAATCTCCACTATCTGTTTTGCACTCTGCATGAAGAACAACAATCTTCTACTACTTCTAACTGAGATAACTTACAACTTCTAAACAATGCGCCATTCATTTACAAGGTTTGAGTTGGAGAAAAGGATGGTGTGAAAGGGTGGTGGAATGTATGACAATCAATTATTTGGACCAATAGTGCAACATTTGTTCCTAACATATTTGACATTGTTTAATTGAGTGGCAACCATTGATTTTCTTTAGTGATCCAATGGTTCTGAATAGTGTTGCAAGGTCCATTTATTGTCTATAATGGCTGTGCCTTGTTCCTTTGTTGTTCCCGTATTGTACCATTTCAAAATATTTGCTCAATGTTTCCTTGGCCTGCACAATGTTTGTTATTTGCTTTGCACTTTGTTTTAGTAGCTGCATAATATGTTTTCTTGCTGCTCAATGATTTGGATCCTCTGCACAATAGTTATGTTGGTGATGTGACTTGAGATGGCTGCACACTATAAGTCTATGGCTACAAGCTATTGAAAATACTGTGCCATTTCTAATGCGGTTGTGTTGGAATTTATATTGTTGTGCTAAATATTACAAGGCTACACGATGATCTTGGCTGTTTTGGATATTACAAGGCTGCACCATATCTACTATAGTGGCACCATGATCTTCTACATCAATTGTGCCATGTTTTTCATATGGCTTGCATGATCTTTGATTTGATTTCTTAATGCTTCCATTGCTGGGTGGAGCCTTGGATGGTTGCAGGCTGTCCATGGAAGTGTTGCACCATCTTTTATGGCTTCCACACAATTTGTCCATGCTCCAAGGTGTGCCATTTTGAGTGGCTGCACTGGTGATTGGATGTGTTGTGCCATGGTTACGAAGATCTGGGCTTTATTTTCATGTTTGTGCAATGTTTCCTTGAGAGGTTTGTGCTGCTATTGAATGGCTGTGCTAGGATTTGGAGTTGGAGGAGCTACATATTAAAAAGAATTTGCTCTGTATGCCTGCATAATAGATTTTATGACTTGTGCTTTGATTTGCATTTGGCTATGCAAGTTTCATTATGGTTGCGCCTTGATTTGTGGCTGCTAATGAATCCTCCGTTAACCCCTGCACTTGGATGAAAACATTTGTTAAATCATTTGCACTATGAAGAGTTTGGGCCCCACCAATGCCTTGTCATCCTATTTACACCAATGGCACATTGATTTTAAAAACATCATTAACAATTTTAAAGCAATATGCAAACCATCCATTGGAGACTGGTGCGGTTCATTGGACAGTTTAGAATGCTTGATGCAGCCCTGATATATTCCCCTTCTGATCCAATGACACAACATATTTCTTCTAACAATTATCTGCATAATTTGTGGCATGAACTGTTAGATGCAAAGGAGATCAATGATTTAGCAGGCCCTAGCAAAGGGGAAATCTTAGAGGGATGCCACATGGGAAATGTTGAGAGTGCGATTCTTCTTGGAGCTCTTAATTGAAACAAAAGTTTCAAATTGGAGTGCATTAAAAATGAACTATACCACCAAGATAAGAACTATCTTACTCAATCTTCTAAGGTTTGAGAGGGTTGACACTGTGACAAAGTTCAAGGTTTAAGAGATGTAAGGATAGGTTCACAACTAGGGAATATGAAACTATATCAAAAAAATAATTTCTTAAGGATATTTTTTTAATTTTTAATTTTATCTTGTTTAATAGTTCATTAGGATATTTTTTAGTAATGGAAAGTGCCTTTCTTGTTTTTTGTTGATGTCAGAATTCAAACTATTGAAAAAATCTAGAGCCAAACAAGGTCATTTCATGGCATATGTCTTCACTATATAAAGGTGTCTTCTTTTCCTGTTTTTGGTTACCTGAAATGTAGTATGAAGTGGAATAAGGCTGCAAGATGGCAAAGAATTTCACAAGCATAAGTTTACAAGAATCAAGAAATAGAAATGTCCAAATGTATAAATGTTCACGGTTCTACTGTTTTTCCTTGAAAGTTACTTTTCTAGAAATTTTTGCTTAGCAAATGAAATTTGACATATAATGAGGAATCAAATGGTAAACATTTTTTACCATTTTAAACATAAGTCATTATTAGAAAATAATGTTATTAGGAGTCATACCCTTATAACATTTATACATTGTTCTAATATAAGGTTTAAAACTTATGTATTGTATGCTTTATTAAGCATATCTCATTTAAAATAATTATAGAATAATAACTTCTAGATTATTAATTATTTATAAATGGTAGTTTTGAATAGGTATAAATAATACCCCTTCAAATAGTTTGCCACTCCTATATTTAAAAAGATTCTTTCTCATTGAGAAACATTAGAATTTAGAGATGAATAGTGAATTCTATCACTATGCACATGAGGTATTATTGACATGTGGAAGTAAAGAGAAGTGTTTCCCAGGTTTGGTCTATATTTAAGTAGACAATTTTGTAAGTGTTTTATAATGAAATAATGTTTTATGGGATTTTTTACCTGAGAGGGTTTTCCCCATGTATATATTATTATATTGTGTAATGTGTTAAATCTATGCTTGTATAATTCTCATTTTATTTATAATGATTAGTATCCTAAGATCCTAATTTCTAACAATCATAGGTTTTAGTTTGGGTTCAGATTCAAGTATGACCAAAAACAAACTGGGGATTGGGTTTGTCCATACAAAAACTTGTAAAATTCACAAATATATGCATATTTGCAGTTGTAATTAAGTTCAAAGTGCCACATAGCATCATATTATAAACAAAGTCACCATAACAATAAAAAACACTACAATGTCAATTAGTCAAACTCAAATGTCATGATAAATATTCATTATTCAAACTTTGATATTAAAATTAAAAATAATAATGTCAACAATCAGCCACTAGGCTTCAACATCACCAGGGTCTTAAAAAAAATCATCACCATCATCAATACTAGATGGTGTAGGTACTAGTATATTAGAAGAACAAGAGCAGTGTCACCAGCACTCGCATGCTAGCTATTTGACTCCTCAAGTCAACATTTTGGGAAGTGGAAGCATCCAAGTTAGTATACTTTGGCTTTACATCCCACATTCTTGTGTCCTCTTGTACCCAATTTGTTTTGCAAAAGGAGATGCAAGTTGGAATGCATGTACACTAAGTCCTTTGCCTTTCTTGAGTGTAGTTAGCTGCATTGTATTGAGTGGATGGAGTATGTGCTCCAATTTCTCTTAGATGTAGATGGACTAGTAACCTATGAAGACAAAGTTAGAGAGTTAGCAGTTATAAAATTAAAAATTGTGATTAAAAATTTAGAACTTCAAAGATAAAAAAATTGAAAAAGTATAGAACTTGTGATAGAAACTTTGATCACAAGAGGTTGTAGATGTTGGAATGCTTGGCCATAGAAGTACCATAAAGTGTGAGTATTCCTCTTGAACTTGTCATGAAGAGCTTCAGTACTTAGACCATTGAAGTGTACAAAATCAATAAATTCAGATTTGACATCCTACAAATCAAGGTTAGGGAAGAGCCTATGAAATGTTGCCTTGTATCCTTCATTGACTTCGAAATCTTTATATGGTCATCCTCGTTGGCACAAGAAGGATCTTGGCAATATAATATTTTAGGCTCAATTCAAAAGTAAGAAGATGTAGCGAGGTGGTCATTGTTTCCCATCTCGATTCAATAATTTTGTGCACTTGTTTGAAAAGAGCGTCTTTAGGGTTTTGCTCTTTTAAAATTATGATGGTCTTGATCTTCTCAATCATTGGGTCGATTCTATCAAGATCTCTCACAAATAAGACTTATCGATGTTAGTATAAGGGATTATATTGACAATGGGCTTAAAGATGTTGAGGAGATATTCGACACAATCTCACCAAATGTAATTGAGGATCATCTACTTTATATTTGTTTCCCTCTTAGTGTTGGATTGCCTCCATATAAACCAATTATGACTGATGACCATGCTACAAAATGTCCCTTGAACTTTCACAAATTGTTTCAAGATGATTATGTTGGAGGCCAAACGAGTCAACGACTTATTAAAAAATCAAAATTAAAAAAATAAAAACAAAGAAGAAAACATAATTAAGTTTGAAAAAATAAATTACTAAAGTGAAACATAATATTAAAATTGAATAATGTCTCACTTACCTTCAATAGCTTGAATTTCAAGAATGATTTGAATATGCCCTAGGATGTGGTAGTTGGTGATGAACATTCAAATCTTTTCAACATTGACATATGCTTGTTTGATCCAATCAATTTTGGTGCCAATCTTATGTAGCATAAGGTTGAGGTAGCAAGTAGCACAAGATGTCCAAAAAATGTGTGACTAATTTGCCTCAACCAATAAACTAGCTACTCTTGCAATTTTTGGCATTGTCCATTATGGCTCTGTCAATGTTTCAAGGCCTTGTTTGCTCAATGGCCATCATAAGGATGTTAACAATAAATGTGTTATCCTTCTCCTTCCCCTCTCAATTCATTGCCTCAAAATCATATCCATTTTAGGGGATATTGCAATGACATTAATCAATGGCTAATTTTTTGCATCTTTCCATCCATTAGAAATGATGGACACACTTGTCTTGGCCCACAAATCCCTTATGGGCTTCAATGAATCCTTTATAAGCTTCACCTCCTCTTCTAGTAAAGTGCTACGCACCTTCTCAAAACTTGGGCTCTTGTACCCTTTTGGAGCCTCATTAATTTTTTTCATCATTTGTTGCTAACATGGTGAGTGAACAACATTAAAAGCCAATCCATTTGCATAGATACATCTCGCATTGTGATGATTGACAATCTCTTGAGGTGCACTATAATGCCATTTTCAATAGTTCTTTTGGTTTCTTGTGTAACAACCATAGATTCATCTCTAGGTAATTCCAAAAATAGGTGGCTCTCTACCACAAGTTCAAGATGATGCAGGTGGAGGGGATCACATTCCTTTCTTCAAATGATGATTTTATCTACAACCAATGTTATATGTTTTTTTCTTGCTCTTTAATATATGTTATGACTAACTTTGATAGAATGAATACACCATTCTTTCTTAGGCAAGTTTTGATGCCCTATCCAAGAATGCCACACAAATGGGTTTTCACCAAACTGTATGAGTTTGAATACTAGACACCACACCCATTGCACATCCAAACATAACTCCCACCACCTAGAATTGATTATACCATTTCAACATACTTCCGAAGGAGAGAATTTGGGTCTATTTTGAAGTATGGTCAGTCCATTGGTTGCCATTGTGATTCATATGGCAACATGTTTGATAAACAACACATTCGAAAAATGAAAACACTAAATAGATATAACCCAACTCATTTGAAAATTTTAAGCATATACCATAAATTCATAGAAGAATGAAAACAAAACAAGAGAGTTTGGTTGTAGAACAAAAACGCAGAAAAAAAAAAAAAACTATAATTGACTAGAACAAACATACTTTTTGTGACTGGAAAATATGGTAAACTGGGAAAGTTGATGATGGAGATTCTGGATGAGAGGGCCTTTATTCTAAAACATGGACTAGTATCCAGATTGTTATATTCTTCTAATTGAGCTTCTTGATTTTTTGAATGGACATGTTTTTCACATGAAATGAAAGAAATTGAAAATTGCGTAGCAGTGATAATTGATAAACTATAAAGTTTTAATTTGTAACATCAAACAGTGGTCGGCAATATATATGATGAGAAATTTGATCAGACTGCACTTTTGCATCCTGCTTCCACAATCGTGTATGTACTATTTAGTATTTACTAGTTGAATTTATGATCCATGCCTTTGAATCCCTATCTAGGCCTATATGGTCATGCCCTGTCACTCTCATGGAACTGGGATTGGATTGAAAATGTTAATGTCCTCTCTAACATTGTGAAGAAAGTTATCTCTTTATGAAATTTACATAGAGAATTTTGAGAGGGAATATACCCATACTTGATATTGAGACTGAGATCTTAATTAATTGTGATTGGATTGATACTGATATTCTGTCTCAATATACATTTATCTCTTTCAAAATTCTTAATGGAAAAATTATTTAGTTTTATAATGAAGTGGTTGCTGCATTGATTTTTCTATGTAAATTATGATAGGAAATCTTTTGAGTGGTTTCTGACAAGCTCTTGGCAGGACCATGGTTTAGGTACGGATGTTTCTTTAAAGAAAGCAGATAGGAATGTCTCTTCATTTGCAGCACAGTTAAATTTTTCCCAAAGTACCTCAATGAAATTGGAACACAAAAATGTAACATCAAAAGGTGATAATTACTATAAGCAAGGGATGGTGCTGCAACCTGAAGAGAATTTAGGATCTAAGGTCAGTGAACAAGATGATGCTCAGGCAGTTATTTCACAAGGTCTTCAACATTGTAGTGACTTTCAAGGGCTTGGGAATAGTTTCAAGCAATTAGGTTTTTGCATGGTAGAAGTTGGACTTAGGTTGGCTCAAATATGTGATCAGGCCATTGAGGGAATTGAACTAGAGAAGGTGATATTGGATGCACACACAGCCAAGGGTCGTCTCATCCACTACCATTCACTCAGTGAAACAACTTTGTTGATGGGCTTAGCAAATACAAAGGGATCTAACAAAAGACTTTCAGGTAAGGAATCTAGATGCACTCGCACCAAAAAATATTCATCAGCAAGCGGCAATCAAGATGTCAAGGGAAAAGATCATTTTTCCATTGCAGAAAAGAATGATTCATTTCATCCCAATGCTAAAAAAGTTACTAGTCCAGTTGCTTCTGATCTTTGGCAAGATTGGCACTACGATTATGGAATTTTTACCTTGCTCACCACCCCTTTATTCCTATCATCTTTTTCACTTCCAATCACAAGTAATGGTATACTAATGAATCAATCTGCTCAAGAGTGTCCCTCTCCTGATGGACACACATACTTGAAGATTCTGAACGTTGTTAGTGGGAAGGTAATGTTTGCAAGTGCTCCATCAGGCAGTCTGATTGTCCAGGTAGGGGAGGCAGCACAAATATTGTCAGGTGGAAAGTTGCATGCTACTGCTCATTGTGTTTGCAGACCTTCAGAAAGAATAGATGTAAGCCGGGAAACATTTGTAGTTTTTCTCCAACCGGCATGGAATAAATCTCTTTCTCCTCCAAAGTGGTTTTATGAAGAAAGGGAGGCAACAAAACACAGTTTTGGAGACATTTCTGCAAGCCTCAGTACAGAAATGATAGAAGGAAATGATTTGAAAAACAATCTTAACGGCTTATCTCTTGCAGTTAATGAATGTGAACCTGGTTTGGAAAATGTTGGACTGGAATCTGCGGAGAGTACTGAGAACTTAACTCAAAATGTAAATGACTTGAAAATGCTCATTAATCAGATCCAAAAGATTTTGCCACCATTAATGTCCCGATGGAAAGAAGGCCAGACATTTGCAGAGTTTTCACGTGAAACCACAAGGAAGTACTATGGTGCTGATGGCATGCAGTCAAATAGGTAGAAAATGATATGTTGGTTTCAAGGAAGAATTGAGTAATTTGGTTGCTGTAGTTGGCAGCTCATGAGTCAAATAGGTGGTGGATTCGGATTTTAGCATGTAGCACTGTCTGTGTTGTACTGCCATAAAAAGGCATGAAAACCAAAAGAGAAAAGGTTATTTTGTCTTCAATCCTGTGGTAATGTGATTTATAGTTTGAGAATTTGCTTATAAGCTAATTGCTACAACAAGTCTGAACCTAAATGAAGGGGAAGCATTCCATATGTAACGTTTGTGGAATAGTAGATGCAAATTGCTTTTAACTACAAATCATATTAATGCTCCTTAAATCTTTTATGTGTAGTTTTTATTGGTACAGATAAGTACTCAGTTAGGATTGTTTCTTGAGATCTGGAAAAAATTCCTGAGAAAGGATCATTGCTTGATTGATTGCTTTTAACTTCAAATAGCAAGTGGATAACTTCCTCCCAGATGATAAAGGACAAACCAAAACTTGTGTCTCAACTATCATTGTTGTTTTGCAAATGCCACTCACTGGTACGGTGTAGCATAGCCAAGTCCATGTCATGGCTAAGTAGCTAAGAGTAAAAGGATGACGTCCTTGGTGTTGCATCTCATCAAATAGTAATCATACATGTAATCTTTATTAATATTTAACTCTAGCTCTTTAATCAAACACTACAATATTTTTTTTATAAACATTTATTTGTGAGCTTGACAGGCAAGTAAAACAAAGGGGACATCAAATATGGCAATGTTATTCAAGCTATTGAGAATGCCAGGATTAGTTTTGAAAAATCAAAAGCATTTTTCTTTGATTTTGCATTGATGGAGAGACTACAATTTACAAAATTGCAGACACAAATTGAATCTGCAAATCCCAATCAAAGAGCATCTCAAAAAACGTCCAAAAGCCATATTGGACATAGATTTTTATACTGAGTAATATCGGATATAAACAGACAAACAGAATCAGGCATTGATTACAAATTGGCGTGCATTTGGAATGTGGAGAGAAAACATTTTCGGAAATAGCATAACTTGGATAGCGGTCATGATATGGTGGATAACAACCATAAAGTGATCTTTCATTAGATGGCAGTACACTTGGTAAACCAGACATTTTTAGTAGATACCATGCTTATACCCAACCAGTTATAACAACCAAAAACTTAAGCTTTTAATCAACTTCTCAGATAGAAACTAATTCTCTAAAATGAAATGTCCTGCCATTGTTTTCATGTCACATGTCCCCACAAGTTTAAGATAGATATTGGCAAACGTGCCAGAACAGTAGAAGAAATAGTTTTGTTTGAAAAAAAGACTCAGTCCTTCGGAGAAATTAGCAAAACCATCATACTCTTTAGATTTTAAGTTGCATATCAATCTCAAAGGAAGATCTTCCAAATCAACATAATTAATAGTTTTAGGTCTGAAAATTATAGAAATATTTATATTTATATTATTATTTTTAGCCAAATGGTCTCTCTTTTTATATCTTCTGAATTGCATCAAACTTTAATTTGCTAGTTAACTCGTATATACATGAAAATACTTATTTAGCTATCAGCATGTTTCTGGTTTAAAAAACATTTTGATTTGTTTCTTTTGGAAATGTTTTTAAGAGGTGGAAGAGAACTTTAGATAAATATCACATTTTCTGTTTTTAAATGTAACTTGACTGGCTGTTAACTAAACTGTGAACAAATAAGAGCTACGCTTGTACGCTACCAGGAAGACATTGATTTGTGTCCCATCTTGCATTGCCAAAATCAAAGAGATTTTGCATTTTTAAATAAAACCCTAATGTGATTTGCAGCGGACAAAACAATATTTTTATCAAGAGTTTTGAGGCACACTTTAGGACTCAAAAAAGTTCCCAATTTTCTGAGGAAAATTGTATTAGAATTTGCAACAGAAAGTGAACCAAAATTTTAAATTAATGGAGGGGATGTTTGAATTTGCAGAATTTTTTTTGTACAAATAATTTCAATTTTTTTTACAATAAACTGAAAACCAAAGTAAAAATAAAAATGGAGAGAATTCTAATTTTAGTATCTCAGAATAGACGGTTTAGTGATGTCATCATTGCTGAGGGTTTTATTGGGCCATCGCCTGTTCGTAAACAAATAACGACCGAGTACAAACAAACATCAAAAACGCCAAAGGTACCCTATAAGCTGTGACAAAGCAAAGCCAAAAATGGAAAGGACAAAGAACATTATAGAACTGACAGGGCCTCGTCAGCCCTGGAAACTCCCCAATTGAACAACACCACGAGCCAACATTCTCCAAGGTTTTTTACACCAGCCACCCACGCCACCGTATCATCCTTGGAAGTACACATTTTTCCATCTCGCCTATTCCAATTTTTTTACAAATCTAGGTAGTATTTTTATTAATTTTAAATAAGAATAAAGTTTTGATTTATTTTATCTTTTACTTAAGATCTATTTTATTAATGACGAATTACAATCATATTTGTTATTAAATATTAATACTTTGATGTGTAAATGATTATCAAATTTAAATCATTCTTTCATGATCATGATATTAAATGCTTCTCCTTTCTATTGTCACTTTGGGCTTCTTACATAATAATATGAAAATTGGAAAACATAGCCAGCTAAAGAACATTGTAGATATACTAGAACCAAAACAACATTTTGAGGAGAAGGGGTTATCTAACAAAAACAAATCCAGACCATTCTAGGAATCCAAATGCTCAATAGACAATGCTGAAAAAGGGGATTGATCAACTGGCTCATTAGCCAATAAATAAGCTATTCTATTGCATTCCCAAATCAATGTGAAAAATGTATCTTCAAAGCTTTTGTAGAGAAATAAGCCTCATCCAATAAGCTTCTATTTTGCTAATTTTGGTACACCATTTTGTTTAGGCCTTGAATAGATGTTGAACAATAGCCTTCAACAATAAGATGTTTAGAGAAGCCAACCATTCTTGCTTCTCATTTGGTTTCATTGTTGATTTCCATACTAAGAAAGAAAGAGCCCATTTCACAAAGAGCTTAGAAGAATCCCTAATAACAATTCCTACTCCCACCAAATATAAATTACCCTTAAATGTCCCATCAAAGTTAAGTTTAAGAAATCTCTAAGAAGGTTTTTGTCATAACAATTGTTTTCAACACTTTGCTTATCAATTACCCCCTTAAGAGGGGAATGCCATTATTGTTGTTTTTAATATTAAGGTAAGGTTGGAAAAAACAAAATTGAAAAAGTATAATAGAACAATATATTTTATTGTTTTATGAAATGAAGATTTACAACTTTATTTATAAGGCAATGGAGAATTCAAATTGTCACAAATAAAACAAAACCACCAAAAAATGACGTGTTAACCCATAGGATTCACTTGTAAAGATTAATATTTACATTTACACCCTCCTCTCTCTAATCTAAAGGGATTACAATTAAAATGAAGTATGCCTCCCAACTTCTCAAACTTCTCTCTTCCAAGAACTTTGGTAAGAATATATATTGGTTGGTCTGTAGTTGGACAAAATTTGAGTTGTACATTGCCATCTTTCACATGATGTCAAATCAAATGAAAATTTATGTTGGTATGTTTGGTTTAATTTTGAAAGACTAGATTTCTACCCATTTTGATTGCAAATTGATGTCTACTAAGAGAGGAGTTGATGGAACTTATTGTTCTTGTAAATCTTCAAGAATTAATCCTTTTGAGCCATAATATTTCCATAGATGCTTTGAAGACTGCCATATATTCTACTTTTGCTAAGCACAAAGATGACATTAACTACTTAGATTTCCAAGAAATGACTACTAACCCTAGATGTACTAAAAACCTAAAGTAGAGTTCCAATCTTCCAAGTCACCGACATAACTAGAATCTAATTTTTTGGCTAATGTGAAATCTATTGCTTTGGAGCATTTGAACTCATAGGTATAAGTTCCCTTCATATCGCAGAGGTTTATTTTTTGCTAGCCAATGATTTTCTCTAAGATGTTGCATGAATCTAGAGAGGACTCCATGTCACACCCCATTTTTGGTTCAAGTTGACTATGCTATTTTAACTAACTATAAGTTAAATAGTTTGATATGTGTTTTAAATTATGATACAAAAACTATGAATTGTGGACATTTAAATTATGATTGTTCTGCTTTATTTATGTTAAGGAAAAAGAAACTATCAATTAGATATTGGTTGGAAAGATATGGATGTGAAGTTATTATCTTTGTAATGTTAGTGAATGTTTTATATTGTGTTATGATACTATGATTAACAAACTAACTACCTTGTTGGTTGAATGAGGTAGATTCAAGAAATTAGTTTCGCCCTCCCAAATGAGGAGGGAGAGCATCATTGGAGAGAGGGAAGCAAATCCAAAAAATGGCATATGCACCATGACTCCAAAAACTCACTCACACACACAAAATAATGTCTTGTTGCTTATATAGTTATGGTGTTTGCCATGAGTCGTAGGTGAAATGATACCTTGTGTTGCAAAGTCGTTTTGGTTTTAACTATTCTTGTCTCTTTGGTCATATTGTCTTGATAAGTCATTTTTGACTTCTCGTCTTGAATATTTTCTTGGACCAATATATCCTAAGCTAGACAAGATTTTGTCTCAAGAAGATTACATAATTACTCATTTATGAAAGATATTAATATGTGTGTGTGCTCAAATATATGAATTCATGTAAGTGAAAAATATTCTTTATGGGGGGATTCATATTTTCATCTTCTTCCTCCCTTTGGGGGGCATTTATTGTACTTATGTGACAAAAGAAACCCTTGGGGGGTCATATTGAGTCCTCATTTCCTTCTTAGATGATTCCCCTTAGAAAAGGAAGAGATCTTAGAGGTATCATGTGAATGTGATTTCTTTACTTCCTCATTGTTCTTGGAATCCTTCTTTTTCTATTTCTTGCCTTTGCTATTTGAAGCCATCTGATTGTTTGTGCTTTGAGTTGTAATAAGAGCTTGTAGTTTGGAAGACTTCAATGTGCCCATCTGCATAAATTTTCTTGCTCCTTGGTGAGATAAGTAGAAAAATCATCAAGTGAAGGCATATTAAATATAGTACCAAGTGCATTTTTAGTAGCATAGAAGGTAGAAACAAAAACTAAATAATTGGGACCAATCTTGGTAAGGATGAAAATAATCAACTAAGTGATGGCACACACATACACTCTGATACCTTTGATGGCTTAGTTCCACCACACATTTCTCATTATGATGTTCCAAAGGCTCAGATACCAAATGATAACTCATTCACACACAAACATGCATTAACCAGATAACTTTGTCTTGCTAGTGAAAGGAACTATAGTAACAAAAAAAAATCAATCAACAAGACTTTTATATAAAAGCTAGAAAACATCATTGACAATCATTAACTCAGACAATGAACACTCGATTCTTTACTTTATTGCTGCAATACCTAAATTATCAGTAACAATCAATTGACAACCATCTATACTCCATAAAGCAGGCCCGCTCTGCTTGGCCAATCTTCTTCCTATTGCTCATGTTGCTTCTACAACTCATCTCATTCTCTTCATGTCTGATCCATCATCATTTCCTTCCATATTGATCATCTCTGCAAACTTAATTGACCATCATCCTTTCTTTCCTCTCGACTGCTTGCTCTTCTTTTGTACTCTTATATTCTTCCTCCAAGTACTCCTTGTCAATCTCCCTCCTCACTTTCCTTCTCTTTTCTACTATGCACGGGATCTTCTTCCCATGCTACATCGTTCTCTCCTTATTTATCGTCGCTTCCTTTTTCTTTCAATGCAAGATCCTTTATCTAGATCCCTACTGTCTTCTTCTATTTACACGAAGGTCTTTTTCTTGATCAATGGTTTTCTTTCCCCCACAAAGATCCTCCTCTGTTTGGCCTCACCTGTTCCGCCTTCACCTTCTCCCAATCCTTCGACTCCTCCCAAGAATCAGTTCCCCTTTCCAAAATTGATCGAGCTCCTTTTGCAACTGTTGACCTCTTGCCTAGCAGCCAATGAACCTGTCCATGTGGTGGTAGGGATGAAACCCATGCTCAACTTCTATAACAACCACTAAACCCAAGGTTCTCAAGCCAAAAATCAAACAACACCAAATTGAAGCAAGGGAAAACAATAAAATAAGAAACGAGACCGATGCCCCTACATCAAACTCCCCAAGAGACAAAAGAAAGCATGTGCTCCTGCACATGAGGCCATCATTAGAATTATTCCTCATTGTTCTTTTTCTTTTGCTTCTTCCAACATCGTTCTAGAATAAGTATCATCCTTCTCCAGCATCGCTGCTCACCTTCCATCTTTACACTCATGGATTTACAACCGTCTTTTACCATCCTCCTCCAAGGTCTTCTTTCCCAATCATTGATAGAAATTATTTTATGGAAATTAAAGATTTCCATATCTTTAAACTCATTCACCCTGTCCATTTGTCTTTCAGCTGCATCAAAATCTTTCACAACTTTATATAAATTTGCACTTACTATTTCATGTTTGTTGTCACATTCTACAACTTCGTCAGTCATTTCTTCCAACCTCTCTCCTTCGTAGGCCAACATATTCATCAAAAAACCATCTTGGACGCCACCATTCACAACACAACCTTTATTAAAATCTACATATACGATTTCATAATTTTCCTCTTTTGCTACAATAACTTCTTGATCATTAGCTGCAAACGTCATCTTTGTATCCTTCGATGTCCCATTTGTCTTCCTATCTTCACTAGCAAGTTTCTCCATCCATTCCTTGTGTATTGCTAAAAAGTGATCCCACAAATCTTCCTTACAGTCATTATGTGCTGCACTTACTTCATATTTCATCTCTACAACTTCTTCATCAGGTACTTTTTTGCCTTCATCTCTTTCAGCCATTGCTGCTCCAGCATTCTCTTCTTCATTTTCATCTACATCTTCTTTTCCTCTTCATTCTTCAATCCTTCATCATACCTTGCTTTCGCTTCCCACTCTTGCTTTCCATTGCTCTTGGCCAACTCCTCCTTTGGATCCACTCTATACTTATATTTGTTCATTCTGAGTTTTTCAATCTGCTTTTGTTTGTTTTCCTTTTTCTTTTTGTATCTTCTCCTTATGTCTTTTTCATCTACAAGCCTCAAAAACTCCATCTCACGTTCATATATATCATTGTCACTATTTGGTTCCACATCCTTTTCCTCTTCTTCTTTTAAACTCTTCCCTTCAACAATTTCATTCAAAGATTCAAAAGCATCATTATTTAAATAATCTAAATTAACTTGCTTACCTTTCGCCTTGCATGTGTTCTCCTCAAGCTTCTTACAAGTTGCTCTTGAAAGTATGTCAATCTTCTTTTTCTTTGGTATTTCATCAGTCAATACTTTTGTTTCTTCATCTTCATTTACATCATCTTTTTTTTTCTTCTCAGATTCTCTTGCATACTCTTGACCAACATTTTCCTTTCCATCTTCCATTTTCTTCTTTTTCTTTTCTTCAGGCTCTACTTCCATGTCATCTTCAATGTGTGGCAATGCTTCTCTTTCTTGGATTTATCTGCATAATTTACACCTTGCTGTCTTAGACTACCCTACTGCAATGTTATCTTTTCTTCCTCTGCTGAGTTAATCATGATCTTTTGTTCATTGGACTTGACCTTTTCTTCACATCTTTTACTCTTTTGAAGTGTTTCCTATCACCATGTCTTGCAACACCACTTCATTCTCCGCTATTACATGCTTAACCACCCACACTTTGTTTCTTATAACTTTGGGCAAATGTTTATTTACTTTTGCACTTAGTCTTCCTAAAACATGGATTGATTTCTACCTTAAAACACCTCCTTTCTACTTCCTTTCTTGACCACTTGCCCTATGATCTTCGTTCCCGTTGAACTATGTCATGTCTTTCATGCTTTGTACCCATTTGTTGTTAGAAACTCCATCGTAAGCAACCTCTTGTTTACACTTTGTATGCTATACCTCAACAATTGGTTTATTAAGCCAACTTCGCACCTTATATCTATGATTCTTGGCAAGATTTGAAAACTCCAATTTTCTCTTCTCCCTATTAACTTGCATATCTACATTCTTATTTCCACACACATGATTAATTTCAACATTTATACCTCCATATACTCATGCAATACTCTGTTGTTTGGATTTTCCCTCATCCTTGACTGCTTTGATTGCCAACTCTTCCCCTTCATGGGTTTCCTTTCCTTCTTCTGCAACACTTCCTAATGCATCATGAAATTCTAAAGCTTCCTCTACATCTTTACTGTCATTCAGTAAAATCTTCAATTTTAAGTACTTTGCAATGTACCTTTTCTTGATGGATAGTTGCAAATTGTCCTTGTATACCTTCTTCATAATCTGTTGCAACTTGTTTCCACTTTCTTTCACCTTCATCTCCACCTATGAGTGCTTTACTTGCCCCTTCTCCCATTAATTCCAAGGTCTCATCCATGACCCCTCCTATGAAGTTTTTCATACCTGCATACACATATGCAAATGTAAAATTAACAAATGAAACAAGAGACCAAAATGTCTCCATGAATGCCTCCTTCACGGACATTCTCCCATTTTCTTTACTTTTCCTTTCAAGTGTTGTTTTTTGCACTGCTTCTCCTCTCCATTCTTTCTCGCGTTTCCTTTTGTTCTCCTCAATAAGAACTTTCTTCACCTCTTATGGTGCACGTTTCTCACTTGGAAACTCTCTGCTATCCAAACTTCTTTCATCTTCTCTTTTCATGGCAACCATATTCTGCCCTCTTATTTTCTTAACAATCATCTTCACATGCCACTTCAACTTCTTTTTCAATGGCGAACACCAACCATATTCTTGGCTTCTTTCCTCGAGCCATTGCTTACACTTCTTTAAATCTCTTCTCAACTCCACCATTTCTTTATTCCACTTTGAATTTTGCTTCTTCACATTCATTTTCATTCTGCCTTTCTTCCTGAAGCTTTCTTTTATGGCATACTACTACATCTTTCTTCTTGGCTTCTCAATACTTCACCTAGGGCTTCTCTCCTTTTCCTCTGCCCATTCTTTTGGTACTCAAGTTCTTCTTATTAACCTGTCAAACTTCCACCCACATACTTATGCAAAATCATATAACCCACTTCTCCTTCCAGATCTTTTAGGCTCTCCCAAATCTTTAGGCTCTTCCAGATCTTTTAGGCTCTGATACCAAAATGATGGAACACTTTCACACACATATGCTCTGATACCTCAATGATGGCTCGATTCCAACACACATCTCTCATTATGATGTTCCAAAGGCTCATATACCAAATGATAACTCATTCAAACACAAACATGCATTAATCAAATAACTTTGTCTTGCTAGTGACAGGAACTACATTAACAAAACAAATCAATCAACAAGACTTTTATATAAAAGCTAGAAAATATCATTGACAATCATTAACTCGGACAATGAACACCCAACTCTTTACTTTATTGCTGCAATACCTAAATTATTAGTTACAATCAATTGACAGACATCTATACTCCATAAAGCAGGCCCAATCTACTTGGCCAATCTTCTTCATGTCGCTCTTGTTGCTTTTACAACTCATCTCATTCTCTTCCTATTCGATCCATCATCGTTTCCTTCCATATTGATCATCTCTACAAACTTAATCGACCATCATCCTTGCTTTCCTCTCGGCTGCTCGCTCTTCTTTTATACTCTTCTATTCTTCCTCCATGTACTCCATGTCGATCTCCCTCTTCGATTTCCTTCTATTTTCTGCTATGCACGGGATCTTCTTCACATGCTACACTATTCTCCCCTTATTTATCGCCACTTCATTTTTCTTTTAGTGCAAGATCCTCTCTCGATCCCTATTGTCTTCTTCTATTTGCGTGGGGGTATTTTTCTTGATCAATGGTTTTCTTTCCTCCATGGAGATCCTCCTTTGTTTGGCCTTACCTATTTCTCCTTCACCTTCTCCCAATCCTTCAAATCCTCCCAATTGGTTCCCCTTTCCAAAACTAATCGGGCTCCTTTTGCAACCGTCGACCTCCTGCCTGGCAGCCAACAAACTTGTCCATGTGGTGACAGGGATGAAACTCGTGCTCAACTTCCATAACATCCACTAAACCTAAGATTCTCAAGCCAAAAATCGAACAACACCAAATTGAGACAAGGAAAAACAATAAAATAAGAAACGAGACCAATGCCCCTGCATCACTAAGAGTCATGTTTCTCAATACCACACTATCTCAACTACAATTTGAGATATTTGAGTTTGGTGAAGAAGTTATGGATGCTCTCAAAATTTGTAGGAATCAAACCAATAAGTTAATTCTCTAATTGAAAATCTCACAATATATCATGCTTGCCAAACAAGGACTCCAAACAAGTTCAGGTTTGATTGGGTGTAGTGCAAGACTCAACATGAAAGAGGATATCAAGAGACATAGACATGCATAATGTCCCAAAAACTTCATCACATTTTTATACCATTTTCTCTTTTCTAGAATTGATGTTGGTTCAAGTTGCGTACCGATGGTTACTCTTGTAACAACATCAACCATCATAACTGGAATTACTTATGAATTAACAAGAAAGTAAATAGCTACATGTTAAAAACCATAAGATTTTTTTTGTTTTTCATATATATTTTTTACATGATCAATATCAAAATGGAAACTACAATCATTACAAAGTATAATTGGACTTCATATGTAACATTTCAACAATGAAATTATGACAATCTTTTTCTTTCACATTACCTACATGCATTACATTAAAACAATTTGTTTACAATTACACCAGTATGAGTTATTGGATCTTTTGCATCTAGAATCCTACATCTGTCTCACAAGTCTCAATGAGTCATCTACAAGAGGGAGAGTATCACCCAAGTGCTTTTCCTCCAACCACAAATCAACAGTCCCACACACACATTCCATCTAGAAGTGGCCCTACCCTTCACGAAGAATATAGATAAAGAAAACCAACAAAGTTCATGCCATCTGAGTCCTAGTACTGTGCCCTACATAACCCAATCGACCATACAAATTTAGACAATCCTCTAACTAAGTATGACCAATCTGACTGGATTATGAAATCTGGAACACTGTGAACATACTAAATGCAAGCAAATATTTTTGCATCACTTTTACCAAGGTTTTTAAAATAAAAGACACTTCCATAGGAAATACAATCGTGTGCTCACATACCTCTAACTCAACTTGGAAACGTTATTCATCCTACAGTTTATCACATAGTTGACTCATTTGACTAATCATCTAATTATTCATTAAAAAATAAGACCAAACATGTATATCTTTCTATTGTCGGTAAACGATTAAAGTTATTGAATTATACTTCTGACAACGAACTTTTGCTTTGTGTTCTCGCAATTCATGGATCTTAGCTATTGCCATGTGTTCATATGTCCTTATGATTACTTCATGAATATAAATACTCCCCTAAATTTCACAATATATGACATTTTAACTCTTTTATAGGTTAGATCACATTTAAGATAATGTCACGTTCCTACCATGAACTCGTGATTCTAGGACTATTATTTAAAAGTCTTGACAACTTGTAAATATTGATAAATAAAAAAATTTATCTTCTTTCATATTGATTGAACAAAATAATTTCATTATATATTTTTGGTTTTTCTATGTTTTCTCTTTGGCTTCATTCAAGAGAATAAATTAATATGACCAATTAAGATACAACACGTTATCTATTAATTTTTGCAAGATCAAGCATATATATATAGAATCTATATCATAATAAAAGCTTTGAGTAAAATCTGATTACTCATTGCCATAATAACTAGTCTAGGCATCAAGCTTTTCATACATATTTACAAATGTACCAAAATTATATATATATATATATCGATAAGATATTTATGTTTATAAACATATAAGAATATTTCTATTCATTTCAAACCAACAGGGTGAATGAATCAATAAAATCATATACAATTGTTTCTCCCTGAACTTGAAATCCATTCTCAAATGTGGCACAGTGCAATACTAGCATGGGAATAAGACTGTCTCTAGAAGAAAAATTATGTTTATATGTGTGTATATATATCATTAGACATATATACACATTTATAAATTCTTGTATTCAAACTTATTTTCTTTGATGTCCAACGTAGAAGAATAAAAGATTTTAAATGATTTTATATATAAGTATAAACAAACAATTTGTTTTCCCTTGCACTTGCATATGTTTCTATGCATAACATTCTACTACCAAATAAATGAAGAGAAAATAACATGTTTGGAATATGATATTGTTCCCCTACTAAAACATAGAAAAAGGGACCCTAGGTCCTAAATGCAAAGAACCCAGGATGCAATGGTTGGCCTTTTTCTAAATTTCACCGAGATGTAGATCACAAGGTGAAAAGATTGAATTCAAACCCTAATGGCGAACTAATCAGACCCGAATCTACATCTAATGGGGAGATTATAATAGATTGGAAATATTTTAGAATGATTAACTTAATAATCCTATATGCCCTAATATTAAGAATGCAAGATCCTGACGACTAACAGGAATCATTGGTTGTTATGTTGATTATGACACTCTTTTAGCTATAGTAGACATTGAATGTCCCCACACACTTTGGACCAAGATTTGGGAGATGTTTGGAGATCCTCATGTTTCTCCATTCCTACACGATCCTGCTACAAATTGCCTCATTCCACTTGATGATGAAGATAATATACCCTTTGATGATGCTTCTTTAGAGGAGCTTAAGTATTATGCACGTCTTGAACATTTAGATGACACCGAGACTTCTCTTGCTTCTCATCCTCATGTTGAGATTACATCTACATCACATGTTGCAAATTCAGATTCTAGAGATGCTTCTTCGAGAGCCTCTAGTGATACATTGCAGTAGGATTAGTTATGTCTTTTGGATTCAGCTCATTGGGACCAATTTCTACCAAACATCTCTTGTTTGTTTGTAGAGTCCTTCATTTTGGATCTAGATGACACTATTGAGGATATATGTCTTCTCTTTGAGGGTGACTCTTTTGTCCTTGCATCTACTGTTGCTACTTCATATTCTAGAGTTTCTTCTTCAAAAGCTTCTAATGACTTCTTGTAGTAGGATATCCATAGTCTTCCTGATTCATCTCAGGATGATCTCTTGACAGGTATTTCAGACTTGTTTCTGGAGACACATATTTTAGATTTGGAGGACACATTTGAGGGGTTATCTCTCCTCTTTGATGACAATCATTGCACAACTGTTGTCAAACCATCATTGTCTTTTTCTTGTGCTCTACATCACTCTCTTTAGGAGATTCTGATTTGTCATCTTCAACAGTGTGGCCTAGAACACTTGATTTGATTGTGACAACTTTTAGCATTGACACGGGGACACTTGAGCCAACTTCAAAGAATTCATACATCTTGTACTTTCTTCCTACATATTTCTTTTAGGGCTTGGGATATAACTTGCATACACCTTTGGTTGTGTTTCTTCCTAAGGGGAGAAATGTTGTTTGTGTTGGTGTGAATAAGTCTTGTACCTAGTTTATTCCTTTACTAGGGACTTAGGGGACTTAATTCACATGTTAAGTTTACTTAGGATATTAGTTGTCATATCTAGATAAGTATTAGTTGTCTTATCTAGAATTTCCACTTTCCTAGGTAGTTATGAGTTAGTTGTCTCATGTGATAGGATTAAGACACTTGTCATGATCTTGTCTTATCATATCTCTCATCCTTGCCTTTATAAGCAAGGCATCTCTAGCATATTATTGAATTGCATAGCATTGTATTGTATTGCATTGATCATATTGTATCATACTACAATCCTTGTTTGGTGGAATAGCATCTTCCATTGTTGCTTCTCTCTATCTCTTGTGGAGGTTCTTTGGTGTTGCAGATTGAAGATCTTGGGTTAATAACTCCAACATGGTATCAGAGCTTTGAATCTGGCAAGCCCCTTCCAATTCTTTATTAGAGAGTTTCCATCATTTCTATTGTGATTTTTGAGTTTCTTGTATCCTATATTGCATGCTTGCATTTTGGTGAGATCTGGTGATTGCAGAGCTTTTGGCTATAGTGGCAGTATTTTAGGCTGTCCCATTGCGTCCAGGAGGCTCGAAAAAGTCAGATTTGGCTTTTGTTTCACTCAATTTCGTCACCATTTGCAACTTTGGCAAACAAGGGTTTCGAGCTCAGATCTAGTGAACAACTTTTTACAGGAGCACTTTTGGCAAAAAAAAAAAAGCCTTCCATTGTGTCCGAGTGGCCGTTTCCAAGTTTTTTGATATAAAATTTGCCTATATTTGGCAAAAGTTGTTTTCGGGGCAAAAAAAATTCGCTGAGGAGTCGTACGGCCCCCCAGCCTGCAAGGTACGACATCGTCAAAAAAAATTTATTAAAAATTCTTGCATATTAATTTTGGGCAGTATTTTATTTTTTGTAAAAAAAATTTTAAAAAATAAAATAATTTTTTTTTAAGCACTGTTGGCTTTTGATAAGCCGCAGACTTTTTAAGTCTGCGGACTGTATATACTCCGTGTGGTTTCTAAACCGCCGCCACCGCTAGCCGCTGCAACCGCCGGTGGCGGCGGCTTCCCCCGATCCCTTGTTAAGCCGCCTAACCGCCGTGGGTGGGTATAATAAACCCGGACACCACCGAAACCCCGGACGCATGTGACCACCCTAACCTCTGACTGCTAGCGGTTTTCGTTCGGAGTTTTTTCGATTGATCAAAAAATTGCAAGGAATCTGTTTGTAACCTTCACAGTGGTGTAGGTGATTTTTCCAGATTTTGACAATTTTTTGCCAGTTTTTTCAGCTTGAAGGTACAAGTGCATTTATTGCTTGTTCTTGGTGTAACTTTTGCAAACGAAGTCGAAATTTGGCAAATTTTTTTTGAAATTGATCAGAAAATCAAGGAATCTGTTTGTAACCTCAGTTTTCTGTTTTTGCAAGCTAAAAATCACCGTGTTATAAACAGTTGATTTGAGCTTGTCACTTATAAAAATTGCAAAATTTGTTCATTGTAATTTGCTGGAGGGGTTGCAAATTGCGTTTTAATACATTATGGGGGGGTGAAAGGCACAATTTAAGTGCCACATTGTATTCTTTCTTTTGGTGTTCATGGCGGATCTAAGGCAAATTGAACCACTCACTCCACACAATTATCATACATGGAAGCTAAAAATGACTCAATTGTTACAATCTAAGGGTCTATGGCCAATGTTAGATGCAGAACAACCCGAATTTACAAGGGATTATGAAAAGTTTGTCCATAGATGTAAAATGGATGACGCAAAAGGGCTCATTGGATTACATGTATCTGATAATTTGTTGTTTCATATTTTGGAGTGCAAAACACCTAAGAATGTTTGGGATAAACTTGAAGAATTGTATGGTAAAAAAAATCATTTCAGAGCCTTGCAACTTCAAGCAGAACTACAATCCCTCTCTCCAGATGCATTTCCTTCAATTCAGGATTTCCTTGCACACTTCAAGATGATTTTGTCACAGTTGAAAGGATGTGGACATGATGTATCTAGTGATGAATGTATCTTCTTGATTCTGTCTAAGTTAAAGGGCCCTTATCAAGTGTTTTCTTCTACTTTCTATTCAACTATGGATGCAATGGGGAAAGATTACAAAATGCCTACATTTGAGTTGTTTTGTGAGCGTCTTACTAGGGAGGAGGCCAAGTTAATTCAGTTGGATGCCTTACCTAATTCTAGGAATCATGCTCTAATGGCTCAATCATCCAAGGGTAAAGAAAAGAACAAGAAGAAGCCCAAAGCATAATCATCTTCCGGTAGTGAGAATCCCTCCAAACCAAAGACGAAGAACAATCAGAAGTCCACTCCATCTCCTTCTTCTTCTACCTCTGGAGATTCTTCTTCCAAGTCCAAGAAAAAGAAAGGAGATCCTTGTTCATTTTGTAGAAAAACTGGGCATGATTCATCTCATTGCTTTAAGAGATTAGAGACCTTGGAGGAAGCTATGGAGAAGCACAACATTTCAGTGGCTAAGCCTTCTTCCATGGGCAAAGGGCAAGCTCTTTCGGCACGAGCTATTCATTCATCTTCAGACAGTTGGATTTTTGATTCATGTGCTTCACATCACATGACCAATTCACGTGATCTTCTTGATTCCATTGCTCATACTTCTACTTCTCAGATTGTAGTTGGGAACTCTTCACAGATTCTAGTTTTGGGGACAGGCTCTGTTCAGATGCTAGATGGGTGCATTGAGGATGTTCTTCTTGTTCCTGATATTTCAGTGAATCTTCTTTCCATATATCAGATTTGTCATTCTGGAGATGGGAAGTCAGTTGAGTTTACTCCACAGAATGTGACTATTAGACAGTTGCAGGATCATGAGAAGGTTGTTGCTACAGGGATAGTTGATCATGAGAATCATTTGTATCGATTTGACGGATTTGAGTCTTCATCAGGTTCGTGTTTTGTTGCTCATGCTGATTCAATGAGCAAGCTTTGGCATGAGATATTTGGGCACTTGAACTACATATATCTTCAACAAATGCAAGCACATAACTTAGTTGTTGGTCTTCCAAAGATCACTTGCACAGATGGTGTTTGTCAAGGATGTGTTCTTGGCAAGCAACATCAAGATCCTTTTCCTAAGGGTCAAGCTACACGTGCAACCACACCCCTTGAGTTGGTCCATAGTGATCTCATGTCATTCCCAACTCCTTCTTTTTCAGGGGCTAAGTATGTGCTCACATTCATTGATGATTTTTCCCGTCAGACATGGGTCTATTTTCTGAAGCTCAAGAGTGAAGTCCTCACCAACTTCAAGACCTTCAAAAAATTTGTGGAGAAGCAGTCAGGTTTTTCTCTTCGACAGATACGCACAGATAATGGGGGGGAGTATGTTAATCAGACATTTCAGGATTTTTGCAGTGAGCATGGTATTCTTCATTAGCACACAGTTCCTTACACTCCTCAACATAATGGTGTGGTGGAGAGAAAGAACAGGACTCTCAAGGAAATGGCCAATTGTATGATTCAGTCCAGGTCCATGGCTCCCTTTTTGGGCCGAAGCTGTCAATTGTGCCAGCTATATTCAGAACTGTATGCCCCATAAGGCAGTCCAGAACATGACCCTTGAGGAGGCTTGGTCTCATCGCAAGCCTAATGTATCCTTCTTCAGAGTATTCGGTAGTGAGGCTTGGGCATTCATTTTGAATGGTCGGCGTAAATCCATGGAGAAGAAGAGTCAACAGTACATCTTTGTTGGCTATTGTGAGGATGTGAAGGCATATAGATTGTTTGATCCTAACACACGAGAGGTACATTTTTGACATGATGTTCAGTTTTCTGAGACCTTCACCCACTCAGATCCTTGTTCGACTTCTTCTTCATCACAACCTACTCAGTCTTTTTCAATTCATGATACTTTGCTACTTGAGGAAGATTTTGATGATGGTCTTGATGAACCTCCTCCTCATTCACCCACTAGGCCATGATGGGCTCGCGTTACTCTTGAGGAGGCTGGTCCTCTTGTTTGTGATCCCACAGACACTCGCCGCACTTGTTCTCAGACTTCTGGAATTAGTCTTTTGAGTCATGCAGTTTCAGATGATCCTCAGAAGTTTTCAGATGCTTCGGGTATTCCAGAGTGGGATAGTGCTATGGATGATGAGTATTCTTCCTTGATGAAGAATCATACTTGGGATCTTGTGCCTCTTCCTAAGGGAAGAAATTTGGTTCGATGCAAGTGGGTGTATCGTACCAAGTATGCAGCAGATGGTTCCATTGACAAGTACAAGGCTCATCTTGTTGCAAAGGGGTTTTCTCAAGTTGAAGGAATTGACTATTCTGAGACCTTTGCTCCTGTTGCCAAGATGGATTCTATTCGCCTTGTCCTTGCTATAGCTGCATCACAGGGATGGTCAGTATTTCAGATGGATGTGAAGAGTGCTTTCTTGCATGGGGATCTTCATGAGGAGATCTATATGGAGCAGCCACCAGGTTTTGTGCAGGACTCTTCACTTGTTTGTAAGCTTCGACGTTCATTGTATGGTCTCAAACAAGCCCCTAGGGCTTGGTATGAGAAGATGGATAGTTTCTTGCTTGCTTCCGGCTACACTCGTTGCCATTCTGATCCCACAGTTTATACACAGAGACATGGAGAGGATCTACTTATAATTGTGCTCCATGTGGATGATTTGATTCTCACAAGGAGTTCTACTTCCATGATTCAGAGTACACAATGAGCATTGATGGAGCGATTTGATATGACCGACCTTGGTCTTTTGCATTACTTCCTTGGTCTTCAGGTTCATCAGACTTCTGAGGGGATCTTCATTTTCCAGCAGAAGTATGCTCTTGATTTGCTTCAGAGATTTGGCATGGTTGATTGCAAGCCTGCCCCTACTCCATTCCAGTCAGGTGTTGTACTATCTACCAGTTGCACTACGCCTACAGTTGATCCTACCTTGTATCAGCAGTTGGTTGGCAGTCTTTTGTACTTGACACATAGTCATCCTAATATTTCCTTTGTGGTTGGACTTGTCTCTCGCTTCTCATAGGAGCCTCATGAGAGTCATTGGAAGGCCGCCAAGCGTATCTTGAGATACATTCAGGGCACTACTCATTTTAGCATTCACTACACTTCAGGTGCATCTTAGATTGTGGGCTTCACTGACTCAGATTGGGCTGGTGATGTCAATGATCGAAAGTCTACTTCTAGCTTTGTCTTTTGCCTTGGTTCTGGTCCGATTGCATGGTCATGTAAGAAGCAGACTGCTATTGCATTATCATCGACCGAGGCTGAGTATCGAGGTGCAGTGTTAGCTAGTCAGGAGGTTTTGTGGCTTCGTCAGTTGATGACTGAGTTTGGATTCCCTTCCACTCAGCCCACTACTCTTTGGTGTGACAATCAAAGTTCCATTCATATCTCTCGCAACCTAGTGGAGCATCAACGGACTAAGCATATTGAGATCCACATGCACTTCATCAGGCAGCTCATCTAGGACGGTGTTCTCAGCTTGGAGTATTTGCCTACAGACTAGTAGGTTGCAGACATCTTCACTAAACCTTTGGCATCACCCCGTTATCTTCAGATGCGATCGATGCTTGGGGTGAAGGAAGTTGTCCTTGGAGGGTCTTGAGGAGTCCTCCTTCCTTCATTAGTTTTTTCTTTTTAGCTTTTTCTCTCTTTTGGAGAGGAGTTTTCTCCCACAGGGTTTTTCTCCTTTTCTCCGCTTGTGAGAGTTTTTTGTTTTGTACATGGGTACCTCATCAGGCCTAGTTGTCGGGACCCATATTTTGCATGTATGCTTTGGTTTGTACCTCCCTAAGTTGCACTTAAGGGGGGGTGTTGGTGTGAATAAGTCTTGTACCTAGTTTATTCCTTTACTAGGGACTTAGGGGACTTAATTCACATGTTAAGTTTACTTAGGATATTAGTTGTCATATCTAGATAAGTATTAGTTGTCTTATCTAGAATTTCCACTTTCCTAGGTAGTTATGAGTTAGTTGTCTCATGTGATAGGATTAAGACACTTGTCATGATCTTGTCTTATCCTATCTCTCATCCTTGCCTTTATAAGCAAGGCATCTCTAGCATATTATTGAATTGCATAGCATTGTATTGTATTGCATTGATCATATTGTATCATACTGCAATCCTTGTTTGGTGGAATAACATCTTCCATTGTTGCTTCTCTCTATCTCTTGTGGAGGTTCTTTGGTGTTGCAGATTGAAGATCTTGGGTTAATAACTCCAACAGTTTGATGATCATGGACCATCTTCTCCATCTAGTTTTGAGCATCTACCATTGGATCTCCTTGGGAGGGGCTACTTAGTCCTCTTCTTCTCTCTCTATTCTGGGGGTGTTCTCTCTCTATTTGTGGGGGGGGGCTTATTCCTTGGGGGGAAATTTGATATGTACATGGGTACCTAACATGGCCTCATTTTCCGGGACCCATCATCTTTTACATCCTCCTAAGTTGTGCTTAAGGGGGGTGTTGGTGTAGGTTTTTTTATTTTCCTAGTGGGTTAATTTATTTTCCCTTAGTCCTAGGTTTTTCGTACACTTAATTAAGCTTGCTTAGGATAATAAAGTGAGTTTATGACTAGGAGATAAGTGTGTGGTGTCAGGGTGGAACCACTTTGCACTTTCGATGGAATCCTCAAATTTTGGTGGTCCATCTCCACTTTTTGTGGTTGATTCCTATTGGGTGGATTATCCACATACCCTCTCTCCTAAGTTCTATATAAACTCACTAGCTAGCTTGTATTTGTATCTTCATACTCTTGCATCTTCATGCAATGATCTTCTATGCATCTTTGCAGTGCATCTTTTCAGCTTGGAAGCTCTTAATGCAATATTGCCACATCAACATTGCATAATCTCTCACAGTCTTGGTTTGCATTCTTATGTTTTCTAGTTTATGTAACTTTGATTTTCTCTTAAAAAGTTCCTTGGGTTATTCAATCTATTTCAGATTTCTAACAATTCTTTGCATACCTCAAGCAAGTGCTCAAGTTGTGTTTAAGCAATATGACAAGTTCAAGTGAATCTAATTTTTACTAGGCACAGACCATGTGGATAACACAGATTACTAAGGGTACAAATAAAGACAACACTCTAATCTAGTGATAAGTTGTAACTGTTAACTAAAAATAAGAAAGAAAGTTCAATTAATCATTATAATACCAAATCACCATTAGAAGGAAATGGAGGAATATAAATTAAATGAAGAAATAAAAATAAAATTACATTGTGGACACCTATAAGTCAAATTATTGGTTGCATTGTAAAGATATGCTAGTAAAACTTAAAATTTAGGTTGGAAAGTGGTGGACAAAGTTCCCATTTATAATAGACTATACAAATACAAAGGGTGGATGTTGAAAACTATAAACAAAGAGTCACTAAAAAATATTTAATGGTCAACATCTGTAAAATAGATTTTGGGAATGATTAGTGAAAGTGAGAATTTATTTTGCAACACATTAACTTGATAACAATTTAATGCCAAAACACATATAATAGTGAGCCAAATTTTGATGATTTATTTCCCATCAATTAAGTGTTTTGGACAATATTTATGATGAGTTATCATTCTTCTAATTAATCTAAAGGTGAATGTAAAGTTCAAACTGTGATGGCACAACATAATTCTTGAAATATTTTGGCTTTCTCCTAATGACTTGGTATTTTAATTAGCATTGTTAGACACAAATATTGAGAGGGGGTGAATCGATATTTAATAATTTCCACTTTAAACCACCACATTCATAAAACTATGAAAACATAATCAATGGTAGTGCAAGAAATGAACACATCCACACAAGATAACACTAGATTTATGCTGAAACCCAGAAGGGGAAAACCAACGGTGAGAAAAATTGCTTGGAACTATTGCCCAAATCCATCCTCACGAAATAATATAGAACTTGCAATGATTTTGCAAGCACCAACCCACACAAATTGCAATCCTAAAGGGAGACACCAAACCCCTCAAATTTTGATTTGTAGGCACCAACCTACAGGAGACATCAATCCTCTCAGACTAAGCTACAACACAACCACTGAGCACCAACTTAGATTAAGAGGCTCCAACCTCACATTAAAAAATGAATATAGATATGCTTTCTCACAACCTTCTCTACATTAATAGGCTAACACATCCTATGATGATATCTCAATTTTTCTCCACACACTTGACTTCTCTTCTCAACTCGCATATTATTTACTTACTTATTTCACACACTTCTCACTACTTCCACTCTCACACTTTTTCATGAAACGATCAATAATATATATCCATTCCATCATGTTAACAACACTTTCATGTTGACCTAAATATCTTTAACATCATCTGTAATTATCCATGTTGGCCAAAGCCAAAACCTTAATTCAAAATTATATGAAACATGTAGTTGGCTTGACCCCAAATCAAATGTGTTATTGCAGGTGAAAGATGACGTCATGCACTTCCTACCATGACCTTAACTGGTACTATTTTACCTTCACATTCTTCCTCCAACTAGTGCATGCTTCCCTTCTCTGGCTCAAGCTTTCAACCATCTTTTATAGTTATTCAAGAATTACAATCTCCACTCTATCATTTCGAGATGCTTCATCTAAGACCCAATTCTTATGAAACTTGAAACTAAAGTACATCTTGAGTAGCTTTACTTATCTTACAAGCCACAAGAAATAGTTATGAATAGTGGTAGAATGCGATACCAAAAATAATGATAGTTTAGTACAATGCATATTTTTCTTCTGAGCAACAAACCTTAGAACACTACCACAAACATTTCCAGAATTCTACAAAAGTAGTAGACATACAAGAATTTCCAATTAAATATGTACCCAGACTTCCCATGTTGCCTTTTTTCATTAATGATAACATTAACATTTGCAACATTTGCAACATCTACAACTGACATTCCACTTTGATGTATATTTGACATCAATGACAACACTATGTTCAACAATCTCCCCTTTTGTCATTGATGGCAACCAAGGAAATGATCAATCCCTGGTTGTGCTATTGTTTTAGCTCTCTCTCCATATCTCTCTCTTCCTTACGATTGATGTTGCAGATCATAGCTACACTATCATTACATGCCATCTAATATCTCTTTCCCCCTTATATTTTTCATTTGTTTCTCAAGTCTCCCCTTTGACATCAATAGAAAAGAGACTCTTAAGACACTTTGTTTTATGATTTCTCTCCCCCTATGTTATATAGTCCATCCACTGTACCTTACCGCACTTTACCACAAACCATTTGTGCTATTTGCAGTAGGAAGGCATAACTCAACAGGGACTCCTTTATACCAATTTTAAAATTTTAGATGATTTTTTCAGATCCTTCAACATTATTGTTGTAGTTTTTTTTTTTCCTAGTGGGTTAATTTATTTTCCCTTAGTTCTAGGTTTTTCCTACACTTAATTAAGCTTGCTTAGGATAATAAAGTGAGTTTATTACTAGGAGATAAGTGTGTGGTGTCCCCTTCCTTAAAGGGTGGAACCACTTTCCACTTTTGGTGGCATCCTCCACTTTTGGTGGTCCATCTCCAATTTTTGTAGTTGATTCCTATTGGTTGGATTTGCCACCTACCTCCTCTCCTAAGTTCTATATAAAATTACTACCTATCTTGTATTTGCATCTTCTTGCAATCTTTTGGAATAGATCTTTATGCAATCTTTGCAGTAAATCTTTTTAGCTTGGAAGCTCTTAATGCAATATTGTTACATCGACATTGCATAATCTCTCAGAGTCCTAGGTTGCATTCTTATGTTTTTCTAGTTTAACTTCGATTTTCTCTTAAGAAGTTTCTTGGGTTATTCAATCTATTTCAAATTTCTAACATGGTATCAAAGCTTTTGTTTTGAGAAATCTAAGCTCATAAATTCCTAATTGAGAGATGAGTTTCTTGTGAAGATCTTGTAAATTCCCATATTCTCTTCTCTTGCATTTTGAACGATCTAGAGAATTAGAAAGGATTTACAACTTATCTAATAACCTCTTCATATTGCATATGTGTTTTGTGAGATTTAGGTGATTGGAGCATTTTTTACTATTCCAATGCATCCAGAAGGCTCAAGAAAGTCAAGATTGTCTTTTATTTCATCCAAATTGGAGATCATTTGACATAGCTGCAAACAGGGGTTTGAAGCTTAGATTTGGTGAGCAACTTTTTATTGAAGTGTTTTCAACCCAAACGGACCTTTCCATTGCATTTAGAAGGCTCAAAAACCCCAATTATAATATAAATTCATCTATTTTAGATGAATTTTATTTTTGGCAAATTTTTCTTTTGTTGGGAGGGTTGTCACTATAGGCTAAATTTAGCCATTTTAAGAAAAAATCATAACTTTTCTCCATGGTGTCCGTTTTCTGCAAACCAGATATCATCGAAAAGATGTAGACAAACACTTTCCATCCATAGAGGTATTGAAAAGAATTTTTTCTATTTTCTGCCAGATATTGCAGGTTGAAGTTGTTTGATGCAAATTCCTTCAAAAGGCCATACCTTTCACCCTGGTGCTCCGTTTTCAGAAACAAGTAGGTGCTGGAAAGGTCTTGGAGAGCACTACACAACCATAAGGCTAATTTTTCCAGATTTTGTCTCAGGTTCATTTTGTATCAGAATTTTTTATTTTGGCTATTTCGAGCCTATTGAGCATTGTATCTTGGAAAAGGCTTTGTAAATGCACTGAATTATAAAGTGCCAACCTTGTAATATTTAGGGGGGTAATCTTTGATGCGAGTGAAAAGGGTGGGGTGTTCTTGGCTTTCTTGTGTTCACTTTATTTTTGCATTTCCTTTTGCACTTCTTTATGATGGCATCAATAATAGTTCTTATTCTAACTCCATACAACTATTTTGAGTGGAAATTGAAAATAGATATTCACTTAAAAAGACTTGGTTTGCATAGAGTAGTAATGGGACTAGAAACTGAACTTGCTAAATATGAAGATAAGCTCGAGTAGTTTAACAAATGTGATAAATCATATGGAGAATTGTGTGTGTCTATATCTCCTAATTTACTCTATCATATTGAATATTTTAATACTCCAAATGAAATATAGAAAAAGATAGAATCTCTTTTTGGCACACAAGATTCTATGAGGGGTCATATGTTGGAGAATGAACTAACCAATTTAAATCCAGGAAACCTCAACACAATTCAAGATTTCTTCACCAAAATGAAATCACTAAGGTTACAACTACAACAATGTGGAATTGATAAGAAAGATTAACTGATTCTAAGTATTCTCTCAAAGCTAAGTTTTGAATATTCAATGTTTTTTTCTACCTTCTATGTTACTAAGGATGCACTTGGTTCTCAATTTAAGATGCCATCTTTGGATGATTTTGCTACTTCTCTCACACGGGAGTAAGATAAGCTAATTCAGATGGGCCCTCGTAAGTCTTCTAAGTTACATTCCTTGGTTATCAATCTTGGCATAAATGAACAAAGAGGACAAAGTAGTAATAAGGATAAGAAATAAAAGAATAGAAAAGAGAAGAATAAAAAATCAGCTACTCCAAAAAAAAGTAATGAGACCTCATCTTCAAAAGGTGACAAGCCTAAGAAAGAGAGGGTCAAATGTGCCTATGTAAGAAACCCGGTCATGATGAGGACAATTTTTTGAAGAAACAAGTTGATCATTTGACACACATTCTTGAGAAGAATAATCTCAATGTTCCCGATTCCATCAAACAAAGTTCAAAAAGGGGAAAGGAAAGGGCAATGCCCTTGTAGAATTTGCTTCTCCACCATCTACATGGGTTCTTGATTTGAGTGCTTCACACCAAATGGATTCAATTGAAGATGAACTTGAATCTATAGAGCCATGTACTGTGCCTTCCATTTTGATGGGTGATGTCACTCAACTTGAGGTGTGTGGGAGAGGCTTTGTTGATATGGGGGATGACACATTCTAGGATGTTTTTGTGTGCCTTCATTAGCAACTAATCTCCTATCTATCTATCAAATCACTCACACAAGTACATGCAAGAGATTTGAGTTTATTCCTGATTCAGTGGTGATTCGTAAGATGCAGAATGATTCTATAGTTGGAGTTGGGAGAGTAGATAACCAATCTCGGATTTATTTACTCTCTCACTTTGTTCTCGATCCTTCTTCGATTGTTCTACTCACTCATACAGATGATGTGAGTAATTTTTGGCATCAACAGTTTGGCCACTTGAACTACTGCTACTTGTAGTAGCTCATCAAACAAGACATGGTTATAGGATTACCTACAATTCACTTTTCTAAAGGTGTTTGTCATGGTTGCATTTTTGGAAAACATCTTGAAGAGAAGTTTGAAAAACGCAAAACTTGAAGAGCCTCACATCTTTTGGAGTTGGTACATAGTGATTTGGCAAGGCCATTTCCACAACCATCTTTCAATAGAGCCTGATATGTTTTGACATTCATTGATGATTTCTCCAGGTACACTATTGTGTCCTTTCTCAAAAAAAATTCTAAAGTCTTTGATTCATTCTTGGAGTATAAGGATTTTGCAGAGAAACAAATTGGAAAATCTATCAAAGTTATACATATAGATAATGGGGGGAATATGTCAACCATAGGTTTGTGTAGTTTTGTGCCTCATAGGGCATTGATTTGTAGCATACAATCCCATATAGTCCTTAGCAGAATGGAGTTGCAAAATGAAAGAATCGATCCTTGAAAGAGATGGCTAGTTGTATGATTCACTCCAAGTATTTGGAACCACTTTTCTGGGCAAAATTCATTAACTGTGTGTTACATCCATAACCGCATTCCCCACAAAGCTGTGAAGGGGGCAACTCTGCTTGGACCAATAAAAAATTATCAATTAAGCACTTTCGAGTGTTTGGCTCTAGTGCATGGGCCCACATTCCAACAAAGAAACATAAGGCTATGGATCTGCAAAGCAAGCCTTGCATATTTGTTGATTATCCAAATGATTTCAAAGGCTATAGGCTTCTTCATCCTACCACACATGAGTTGTTCATTGAGAAGAGTGTTCAATTTGAGGAGAGTACTTCCAGTCCTTCTCTTGAAACTTCTCCTACCACCATTAGTTTGGAGTCCTTGTATCATGGTGATAGTTCTTCAGAGGTTCATAATACTTCAGATCATGATGAGGAGTCTTCTTTCTCCATTTCAAATGATGAGAGTGATCATGAGGATGCACATAGTTCATCTTCAAAGGATGATGATTCTCCTCTAGATTCTCCTCTTTCTCCAATCGTAGGGCCTCTTTAGGCTCGTTAGACTTTGTAGTCATCAAGTGATTGGGTAGGGGATCCTTCATTTAATAGAAGAACAAGATCATAGTTCAAGATGCTCCACATGTCTTCCTTGCTTCAACTTTCGATGCCTTGCTTCAACTTTCGATGCAGAGACTTTTTAAGAAGCTTCAAGTGTCCTTGAGTGGGATGCAACCATGTAGGAAGAGTTCAATTCCTTGGAGAGTAACCACACTTGGGATCTTGTCCCACTTTCTAAGGGAAGGAAACTTGTTCGATGCAAGTGGTTCTATGGAACAAGATATGCAATAGATGGGTCAGTTGACAAGCATAAGGCTCACTTGGTTGCTAAAGGATTCTCCCAAGTTCCAAGGATTGACTACTCTGAGACTTTTTGATGAAGAATAAAACACACAAACTCGACCAATTCAACAAAATCTAGATTACAAAGAGACTCCATGATGATTTATTTCAAAATTGAAAAACACTTGTGTCAATTTAATCGTTTTACAACTGCAAGCATTACATTCAAATTGAAAAACAAATCAAAATCTTTATTTCTCAAATTTCATGAAATAAACAACAAAATTACAAACAATTTCTCCACACAAATCCTCTTTGTCTTTCCTCTTCCCACTCACCACTACTCAAACAATAAATTTGTAGCAACCCGCTTCCTCTCCTACATGCCTCTTTATTGGCCTGTGAAATACCTTATCTATCCTTTCTTTCTATTCCCACGTGCCACTTTGCAGCCTTCTAGGTTTGTGCTTGGTTTCCTTATGCTAGCACATACTTTAGCTCAAACCTGGGAATCATTCTATTAACCATTCTCTCTCCTATGCTTCCACGCAACCCTCCTCACACAATCTCCCATCTACAAGCTTTAATTCACTCAAACTTTAGATTTGTTTTTGGATGCAAAACAAGGCTCTATCGCTTCCTTTATTCGCTTCTCCTATTGTCTTTTTTTATGCCCTTATACTTATTCCACTACTGCCTTTAATTTAGACTTTTATTAAATCCCTATTATCTGACATGATTCCATCTTTGGGTGCTGAAACATATTAGCTTTGATTTATGATTTACTCTACCCACTTATCCTCATGCAGCCCCTCCTCATAGGTATTTAGTTCTCTTTATTTTCAGAATAGGCTTCCTTCCTAGCACAGGCAAGGAGGAGTTTGATGCCTCCTGCACAACCCTCACTCCCTCGGCCACCCTCACATTTGTTCATCTGTGTTGAAAATAAGGCTTGATGAAAGTGGAAGATGAGGCATTGCCTCTCACCCAGAAAATCAATCAACCCAATGATCGGTCTGATCTTTTTACAATCTCTTGACATTCCTTAAAACGTTTGATTGAAAATCATAACGGAAAGAATGAGTTTAGGCTTCTTACAACATGGCACTTTGAAGTCCAACCAGATTAGTGTTTATAATTACATCAAATGACAATTTCAAAAGAAGCCAATATGTGGACTACACCAAACTTTATGTTCTACCCATGGATTAGTAAAGCTAAAAACCAACTTGTGTAATCAAATCTGAGATGAAATCAAAATTCTGCCTGTTAGATGGATTTTCATGAAATCTTACCAAATCCTGAAATTAACATTTTTTTGGGTAGGATTACACGTGAACCCGGATGCTCCTGCATCAGACGCGTCGAGTAAGAAAATTTGTGAGCATGAGCTCACAAAGGATGGATTCAGGTGATAGAACCACCCTTCAAGATTGCACACAACCTCCAGTGAACTCCATTGTTGACAGCCCGACCACCTCTGCCAATAGCCCAACCTCCTCTTCCAAATACTTCCTCTCCACTCTACAAGTGACCTCTCACATTTATCTTCTGGTCACCTCTTGGCTATACATTAAAAGTCACAACCTATAGGCTATGCCTTTTTTTTGTCTTCATCTTAAGAGAACCATTTCATTTCTCTCTCGACTTCTTTGCAACTTTTTCCTTGCAACCTCCACGCTACAATTGTACCTCGATTCCATGAAGATTTCACTTTGTCTGTTGTAATCTTCCATCACACAACACTTTCCTTTGTACTTTTTTCTCTCAACCGTTCGAGACTCTGCTCACCTACAACGATGCTCTTGAGCTTCTCACTCATGCTTCCAACTCTATGCCTTTAGCCCTCAACCACCAGGAAACTCTACATCTACAACGGTAATTTTGGACTTCACTCACGCTTCTACTAACCATAGGTTCCGTCACAAGCTGCCTCACGTTCGACGATCTTCTTGTGCCCTCGAAACCTTTTTTCACTCTCCTCTCCACCCACGGGTCCTAGTGTGAACTGCCTCTCTCTCAACACTCTATCTGGACACTCAGAACATCTGGCTCTGATACCACTCGATGAAGAAGAAAACACACACACTCGACCAATTCAACAAAATCCAGATTACAAAGAGACTCCATGATGATTTATTTCAAAATTGAAAAACACTTGTGTCAATTTAATCATTTTACAACTGCAAGCATTACATTCAATTTGAAAAACAAATCAAAATCTTTATTTCTTAGATTTCATGAAATAAACAACATAATTACAGACAAGTTCTCCACACAACTCCTTCTCTTTGTCTTTCCTCTGCCCACTCACCACTGCTCAAACAATAACTTTATAGCAACCTGCTTCCTCTCCTACATGCCCCTTTATTGGCCTGTGAAATACGTTATCTCTCCTTTCTTTCTATTCCCACGTGCCACTTTGCAGCCTTCTAAGTCCGTCCTTGGTTTCCTTATGCTAGCGTATACTTTAGCTGAAACCTGAGAATCATTCTATTAACCATGCTCTCTCCTATGCATCCACACAACCCTCCTCACACAATCTCCCATCTACAGGCTTTAATTCACTCAAGCTTTAAATCTGTTTTTGGATGAAAAACAAGGCTCTATCGATGCCTTTATTCACTTCTCCTATTGTCTTTTGCTACGCCCTTATACTCATTCCATTGCTGCCTTTAATTCAGAATTTTATTAAATCCCTACTGTCTGACATGATTCCATCCTTGGGTGCTAAAATATATTCGATTTGATTTCTAATTTACTCTACCCACTTATCCTGATGCATCCCCTCCTCATAGGTATTTAGTTCTCTTTATTTTCAGAATAGGCTTCCTTCCTAGCGTAGGCAAGGAGGAGTTTGTTGCCTCTTGCACAACCCTCACTCCCTTAGCCACCCTCACATTTGTTAATCTATGTTGAAAATAAGGCTTGCTGAAAGTGGAAGATGAGGCGTTGCCTCTCACCTGGCAACTCAATCAACCCAATGACCGATTTGATCTTTTTACAATCTCTTGGCATTCCTTAAAATGTTTGATTGAAAATCATAATGTGGAAGAAATGAGTTTAGGCTTCTTAAAATGTGGCACTTTGAATTCCAACCGGATTAGTGTTTATAATTACATCAAATGACAATTTCAAAAGAAGCCAATATGTGGACTACACCAAACTTTATGTTCTACCCATGGATTAGTAAAGCTGAAAACCAACTTGTGTAATCAAATTTGAGATGAAATAAAAATTATGCCTGTTAGATGGAGTTTCACGAAATCTTACCAAATCTTGAGGTTAACATTTTTTTGGGTGATGCAGGATTGCGCATCAACTCGAATGCTCTTGCATCACTTTTACACCATTCAACAAAATGAATTCTATCCAACTTGTTCTTTCTATAGCTGCAACACATAGATGGGATGTTCATCAAATGGATGTGAAGAGTTATTTTCTTCACGATGATCTTCAAGATGAGATATATATGGAGCAGCCACATCGTTCACGATTCTTCACTTGTGTTGTCTTCGAAAGTCTCTCTATGGCCTCAAATAGGCCCTCGGGCTTGGTATGCCAAGATGGACTCCTTCCTTTTGAAAGTGGGATTCACTTGATGCCATTCTAATCCTAATGTCTACATTTTGTAGCAAGATTATACTGCCAACTTCTTGGTTCTCTATGTTGGTGACTTGTTGATTACATGAAGTCACTCATCGACCATTCAGGAAGTGAAAATCACCCTTCATGATCAATTTTCAATGTCAGACTTGGGCTTGTTGCACTAATTTTTGGGGATTGAGATTACTCAGTCTTCCTCGGGTATCACTCTTGCACAGTCTAAGTACGCACTTGACATGCTCCAAAGTTTTCACATGGCTGATTGTAAGCCTGTGTCGACTCCATTCTTGTCAGAGGTAAAACTTGAGGCTAAGTTTTCTTCACCCTTGGTTGATAACACTTTGTATCGACAAATTGTTGGTAGTATCATCTATCTGACTCATGTGAGGCTCGAAAATTTCATATGCAATAGGCATGGTCTCTTGATTCATACAAGAGCCACATGAGCTGCACTGGAAAGCAACTAAGCAGATTCTTCGCTACATCTAGGGTACTTACAATTATGGGCTTCATTATGTAGCGGGCATGGATTTTGACTTGTTGGGACACAAATTTTAGATTGGGTAGGAAATTCTCAAGATCATAAGTCTACTTCAGGATATTGCTTCTCCCTTGGTTTTGGTCTAGTTTGTTGGTCGAGCAAGAAGCATTCTGTTATTGCTCTTTCATTTACAGAGGCTAAGTATTGAGGAGAAGTTCATGGTACTACTAAGGTCATCTGGCTTCAAAAAGTTCTCATTGAGTTTGGCATTCCCTTTCAGAAGCCCACAATCATCTATTGTGACAATCATAGTGCAATTCAAATCTCTCACAATTCAGTGCATCACTAACAGACCAAGCACATCAAGATCCATATGCACTACATTCGGGAATTGATTCATTCAAAGATCATTGATCTCAAGTATTGTCTGACATCAAATCAGACTGGAGACATCTTCACCAAACTCTTCATTGAGAGCAATTTCCTTCATTTGCAAGCTCTGCTTGGGGTGTGGTCGGTGTCCTCTTTAGGGGAGCTACTTAGTCCTTCTTTTCTTCTCTCTCTATTCTGGGGGGTGTTCTCTCTCTATTTGTGGGGGGCTTCTTCTTCCTTGGGGGAGATTTGATATGTACATAGGTACCTAACATGGCCTCATTTACCAAGACCCATCATCTTTTACATCCTCCTAAACTGTGCTTAAGGGGGGGCATTGGTGTATGTTTTTTATTTTCCTAGTGGGTTAATTTATTTTCCCTTACTCCTAGGTTTTTCCCATACTTAATTAAGCTTTCTTAGGATAATAAAGTGATTTTATTACTAGAAGATAAGTGTGTGGTGTCCCCTTTCTTAAAGGGTGGAACCACTTTCCACTTTTGGTGGCATCCTCCACTTTTGGTGGTCCATCTCCACTTTTTGTGGTTGATTCTTATTGGTTGGATTTTCCACCTACCTCGTCTCCTAAGTTCTATATAAACTCACTACTCGGCTTGTATTTGCATCTTCTTGCAATATTTGTAGTGTATCTTTCCAGCTTGGAAGCTCTTAATGCAATATTGTCACATTGACATTGCATAATATCTTAGAGTCCTAGTTTGCATTCTTATGTTTTTCCAGTTTATGTAACTTTGATTTTCTCTTAAAAAGTTCCTTGGGTTATTCAATCTATTTCAAATTTCTAATAATTATCACTTTGGAGACTCATGAATGATGCATTGAATAAATCCCCCTAAATGTGTACTTCCTCTTTTGAATTAATATGAGAGAGATATCACTCCTAGCTTCTACTTGAGATACTCAAGTGTTTGCTTTGGGAGGGGTTTAGGGAAGATACTCGCAATCTATTATTTTGCATCAACATACTCTGATTTTACTTCATTTGCAACCTTTTCTCTCAAAAAATGATACTTGATTAATTTATGATTTGCCTTAGAATGCATTACTTGATTCTTTGAAACATTGATTGCACTTGTATTGTCACAAAGAATTGAAATGGGTTTATCATGTTCAATTTTCATATCCTTCAAGTTCTACTTCATCCAAAGTACCTAAGTGCAACATGATATTGCTACAATGTATTTCGCTTATGTAGTAGATAAGGACACAAATTCCTACTTTTTTATTATCCAAGACACAAGACTATCTCCAAGAAAGAGTGCACCACCACTAGTGCTCTTTTTGTCATCAACACTTTCGACCCAATCTGCATTTGTATATGTTGTGAAATTGAAAGTTTTGCTTCTTGGATACCACAAACCATACTCCATAGTGGCTTTAAAATATTTGAAAATTATTTTTACTATCTTCACATGTGTCTCCTTAGGTGTGGCTTGAAATCTTGTAACCATACATACAAGTTGTGTGATATCTAGTCTAGATGTAGTCACATACAATAGAATTCCAATCATTGATTTATATGAAGTTTGATTTTCTGTAGAAGACTCATCGTCCTTACTAAGCTTACGCACAATAACCATAGGCATACTAACTGGTTTGTAATATTTCATGTTAAACTTCTTCAACATTTCCTTGACATACTTGGTTTGTGATATGAATATACCTTTATCTGACCAAGATATTTGTAAACCAAGAAAAAATGACAACTCACCAAGCATGGACATTTCAAATTCTTTTTGCATTTCATCAGTGAATTCCTTACACTTTTTGTCTTTACTACCACCAAAAATGATATCATCAACTTAGACAACAACAATCAACTAATGATCACCTTCAATTTTGATATAGAGATTACTATCAACAATACCTTTCTTGAATCCTTTCTTTTGCAAATATTTATCTAGTATTGAATACCAAGCCTTGGGGGCTTGTTTGAGTCCATACAATACTTTCTTTAATTTGCAGAAAAAATCTAGATTCTTAGATAACTTAAATCCTTTAGGTTGCATAACGTATAATTCTTCCAAATTACCATTCAAAAATGCTAACTTGACATCCATCTGATATACTTTGAAATTCTTAAATGTAGATAACACCAAAAACATCTTGATTGCTTTTGGTTTGGCTGTTGGAGTAAAGGTTTCTTCAAATTCAATACCTTTCACTTGACCATAACCCTTGTAGACTAATCTTGCCTTATTTTTTATCACTCTTCCTAATGCAGGAGCATACTTGGTTCTTTGCAATCCTGCATCAACCAAAAATATTTTCATTTCAGTTTTGTTCTTGTTCAATTCAAGTTGGCAGATTCAACATATTTTCTCACCAGACCCTATGGATCTATGTTTTCATCATGGAAATGTTCATTTTCCTTATTCCAATATTTCAGAACAATTGGATCTTTTTATGTCCCAGATTAAGTGGCAGTTTCTTGACTGGGCCCCAAAGTAGTTTCAAGCCTAACAACTAATTTTGTCTCTTATGGATCCTTATGGTGTGTTTTTAATTGTTCAGTGGAGTGTCCCTGACCTTAATTTTGGTCCACACTTCATCCTATGTACCTGCTAAGGAGAAATTCAAATTTAAGGCCGACCTATTTCATGCATACATTATATTTTCCTTCTTTAGAGATTGTAATGATCTTTGGCCAATGCGGGGGATTCTAAATATTTGGATATGATATAAATCACTGTAACATATCATTAGGAAGTAGTTAAGTAAGTTAGGAATGAATATTGGATTCGATATGTAAGAATTCAACTCGTATTAAGGAGCATATAGGAATATTGTATTTTGAGCATGTTGTATTAGGCATGTGAGCCAAATTTGTGAACCCAGATGTTGTCGGTCGATTGTAATTAAAATTTCTAATGATATGAATGTTTGAATCTGCATTTTCCTCCATATTTTGTGTGGCTTCTGTTGTGTAACTCTTGCTACACAGTCTGGTCTATTCTTTTTGAGGACCCTCCTACTATGACTGCACCAGATTGGTATCGGAGTGAGATTCATTCTATGAGAGATCGCCAAAGTTTGCAGAGTCCTGTTGAAGATTTGTTGTGGGGTGGCAGACTGAGGATCCGACCTGCATCTATAGAGGACTTGTGTAAAGATGGCGGGAAGAAGAAATGGTAGAGGAAATGGAGCATGTGGAAATGCAGACCCAGCCATGATGGAGATGTTGAGAGGAATTGTTGCTAGATTAGAAGTAGTTGAAACGGCCCAGAGGAGAGGTCGACTAGTTGATGATGTGAGTGATGAAGAGGTAGAAGAACAAGAAGAAAGGGAAAGAGAAAATCAACCTGGCCTAGATCAGGGAGAAGAGAGGTTCATAAGAGCCCTAACCAGAGAAAATATTAAACCACATTTCAATCCACTAGATTATAGTGGTAAGTTGGATTCAGATGAATTACTTGATTAGATAACAGAGATGGAGAAGTATTTTGATTTTGAAGGTACCGCCGAAGACAAGAAGGTGAAATTTTCTTGTACAAAGTTGAAAGGACATGCATCCCTTTGGTGGGAACATTTGCAGAGAGATAGGCGAAGAAGAGGAAAGGAAAAGATAAGATCATGGGATTGGATGGTGAATAAGTTAAAGATGAAGTTTATGCCCACAAACTATCAGATCAGTTTGTTCCAGAAGTTGCAGAATTTGAAGCAAAAGGAGTCAAGTGTGACAAAGCATACCGAGGAGTTCTACAAGTTGAATATCAAATCCGGACATTCCGAGGATGAAGTCGAGCAAGTAGCCAGATATGTGAATGGCTTGAGGTCGTCTATACAGGATGAGATCAGTTTGAAAGTGTGGAAGAGGCATATCAATGTGCCCTAAAAGTAGAAGAGAAGCTGAATAAAAGACATGAGCAGAGACAGAGAGGAAGAGGCAGAAGATTTTAGAGAGGAAGAACTTTTACCGAAGGAGGAAGATGATCTTTTGCAAATCAAAATAAAGATAAGGAATTCAATAAGAATGATAATTCATACCATAGAGATGATGGAAATTCTTACCGAGAGGAGGATATGGTGGTTACCAGAATGAGGGTTATAGAAAAGATGATAGAGGATAGGAGAAAAGAGTATTCAAGGGCACTTGTTTTAAGTTTGTTGGAGAAGGACATAGAGCATTTGAATGTAATCAAGGAGAGACAAGCATAAAGATAAAGAACAGTAGAAGAACAACCTTTGTTGAGGAGGATCATGATGGATCATCCAATAAACTAGAAGATGGAGAAGTGTTGGTGAACAAAAGAGTATTGTGTCAAAGTGAGATGGAGCAGGAACAATTGTAGATAAAGAATTTGTTTCAGAACAGATGCAAGGTAGCTGGTAAATGTTGCAGAGTGATTATTGATAGTGGAAGCTCAGAGAACCTAGTTTCTGAAGAAATGGTGACCAAATTAAAGCTGGAAAGATTGAAACACCCGAAGTCCTATTAGATAGCATGGATTCAAGATGAGCATAAGATTTTGGTAAGTGAACAATGTTTGGTGAAATTGAAGATAGGAAATTATCATGATGAATTTTTGTGCGATATCATGCCTATGGATGTATGCCATGTTTTGTTGGGAAGGCCTTGGTAGTATGATAGACAGGCTATTCATGATGGAAATAAGAACACATATACCATTGTTGCTAATGGGATGAAGCATACTTTGTTACCATTGGAGGATGTTCCTAAAGTTGAGGTTTGTACGAATGCTATAATTTGTTTGGTTGATGGAAGGAGATTTTTGGATGGACTGAGACATGAGAAAATGTGTTATGCCTTGGTTCCTAAGAAGGCTGAAGACTTGAAGCATGTAGAAGAACAACCAGAGGAGATAAAGGAGTTGTTGGAAGAATATGAAGATCTCATTTTAGATAATGTTCCTGATGGATTGCCACCTGTGAGGAGTATTAGTCATTGCATGAATCTGATTCCTGGAGCTAGTTTTCCTAATAAAGCAGCACACTGGATGACACCGACAAAGAATGAAGAGTTGAATAGACAAGTGCAAGAGTTGTTGAGGAAGGTTTTGATCAGAGAAAGATTAAGTCCTTGTGCAGTACCTTTTGTGCTAGCACCTAAGAAGGATGGAGAATGGAGGATGTGTACAGACTCTAGAGCCATAAACAAAATCAAAATGAAGTATAGATTTCCTTTTCCCCAGATGGATGACATTATGGATTGTTTGAGTGGAGCTAAATACTTTACAAAGATAGATTTGAAGAGTGGATATCATCATATCAGAATCAAAGAAGGGGATGAGTGGAAGGCAACATTCAAGACAAATGAAGGATTATATGAGTGGTTGGTGATGCCTTTTGGACTAACAAATGCACCGAGTACTTTCATAGGCTGATGAATGAGGTATTGAAGAAATTCTTGGGTAAGTTTGTGATTGTCTATTTGGATGACATCTTGATTTTCAGTAAGACTAGAGAAGAACATTTGTTGCATATAAGACAAGTTTTGCAGAGGTTGAGAGAATAGTAGTTGCTAATAAACATTAAGAAATGTAGTTTCATGGAGGAAGAATTGGTATATCTGGGATTTGTGATATCTACGGATGGATTGAAGATGGATCCTGAGAAGGTAAGAGCAATTTTTGAATGGCCTACACCGAATAGCATTGGAGAGGTAACATCGTTTCATGGATTGGCTAGTTTCTACCAAAAGTTCATCAGGAATTTCAGTTCTATTTACAGTCCTATGATAGAAACAATGAGAGGAGATAAGAGGGATTTAAGGTGGACATTTGGAGCAGAGCAAAGTTTTGAGCTGTTGAAATAGAAGGTGACTGAGCAGACTGTATTGGCTTTACTAGAATTTAATAAGGTATTTCAGGTAGACTGTGATGCAAGTGGAAATGCAATTGGAGTAGTATTGAGTCAAGAAGGGAGAATAGTAGCGTATTTCAATTAGTAAGAAATTGAATGATGCTAGGAGAAGGTATTCAATGTATGACCAGGAGTTTTATGCCATAGTTCAAGTCTTGAAGAAGTGGAGACATTACTTGTTGCCTAAGGAGTTTGTGTTATATACAGATCATAAGGAATTGCAGTATTTGAATAGTCAAGGTAAGTTGAATCAGAGACACATGATATGGGTAGAATTCTTGCAGAGCTATACTTTTGTTTTGAAACATAGGAGTGGAAAGTCAAATAGAGTTGTTGATTCCTTGAGTAGGAGAAGGAATTTACTGGCAGAGATGAGAGTGGAGGTATTAGGCTTTGATGAATTGAAGAACTTGTATGAGGAAGACCCAGATTTTGTAGAACCTTGGAGAGCTTGTAAAGAACCAATCTTGGAGGATAGGAGTCAATGGTTGGATTATTTCATTCAAGAAGATATGTTTTTCAGAGGGAATCAGTTGTGTACACCCCAAAATTCAATGAGGGATAGCTTGGTGAAAGGAAAACATAGTGGAGGATTGGCAGGACACTTTGGAATTGATAAGACAGTAGCATTGGTAAGTGAGAATTACTTTTGAACATAGATTCATAAGGATGTTAGGAAATTTGTGCAGAGTTGCAGAGTTTGTCAAGTTGCAAGAGGGAGTAGCCAGAATGTTGGATTGTATAAGCCTTTGATAGTTCTGGAGAGACCTTGGGAGGATATTAGCATGGATTTCATACTTAGCTTGCCGAAGACACAGAGAGGTAATGATTCTATATTTGTGGTGGTGGATAAATTTTCTAAAATGACACATTTCATACCTTGTAAGACAACAAAAGATGCAGTACATGTAGTAGACTTGTTTTTCAAGGAAGTGGTCAAATTGCACAAATTACCTAGGAGTATTGTTTCAAACAGAGATACAAAATTTGTTGGTTACTTTTGGAGGACACTTTGGAAGAAGTTAAAGACAAATTTAAAGTTCAGTTCTACTTTTCACCCACAAACTGATGGACAAACATAGGTAGTAAACAAGGGTTTGGGGAATTTGTTGAGATGTTTGGTTGGAGAGAAGACCAGAAGTTGGGATTTGGTCCTTGCACAAGCAGAGTTTTCTTACAATAATTAAGTGAACAGGAGTACCGAAAAGACACCTTTTGAGATTGTTACTAGAGTTCATCCTAGAGGTATATCAGAGTTGTGATACATCAGTGAGGAAGATAAAAGAAGTGCAGAAGTAGAGGAATTTGCAGAACATATGAAGAAAGTGCATACTCAAGTAAAGCAGCAATTGGAAGATATGAACTAGAAATATAAGGAGCAAGTAGATGAAAAGAGGAGACATAAGGAGTTCGAAGTTGGAGATGAGGTGATGGTGTATTTTAGGAAGGAAATATTTCTAGTTGGCACATACAATAAGCTCAAGATGAGGAACTTTGGACCCTGTAATATTTTGAAGAAATTTGATTTAGGAAATGCAAATGAAGTAGAGTTAATGAATGGCATGGGTATATCACCTATATTCAACATTGCAGATCTACATCAGTACCATGAAGAAAAATTCAGTGAAGATAGTAAAGCAAAATTGGAGAAACAGTTTCCTAAACAACAATTAGATGAGATAGAAGAGATTGTGGATATCAGAGATAGGAGGAAAACTCGTGGAAGACAGTACAAAGAATATCTTGTGAAATGGAAAGGAAAACCAATGGAGGATTCTCCTTGGATTTCCTTTAGCCCCAGCAAAGTGAGGGACTCACTTTTCAAATAACCCTAGATGTCTGATGCAGGAGCATCCTTGGTTCTTTACAATCCTACATCAACCAAAAAAAAATCATTTTAGTTTTGTTCTTGTTCAGTTCAAGTTGGCGGAGTCAACATATTTGCTCACCAAACCCTACGGATCTATGTTTTCATCATGGAAATGTTCATTTTCCTTATTCCAAGATTTCATAATGATTGGATCTTTTTCCGATAAGTTATCTCTCCCAGATTAAGTGGCAGTTTCTTGACCGGGCCCCGAAGTAGTTTCAAGCTTAACAGATAATTTTGTCTCTTGTGGATCCTTCTCGTAACTTGCAGATCCTTACAGTGTGTTTCAAATTGTTCCATGGAGTGTCCCCGACCTTAATTTTGGTCCACACTTCATCCTATGCACCTATCGAGGAGAAATTCAAATTTAAGGCCGGCCTATTTCATGCATACATTACACTTTCCTTCATCAGAGATTGTAATGATCTTTGGCTAACGCAGAGGATTCTAGATCTCTATATATGATATAAATCATTGTAACAAATCATTAGGAAGTAGTTAAGAAAGTTAGGAATGAATATTGGATTCGATATGTAAGAATTCAACTCGTATTAAGGAGCATATAGGAATATTGTATTTTGAGCATGTTGTATTAGGCTTGTGAGTCGAATCTGTGAACTCGAATGTTGCCAGATGATTGTAATTGAAATTTTTGATGATATGAATGTTTGAATCTGCATTTTCCTCCATATTATATGTGGCTTCTATTGTGTAACTCTCGCTACACAGTCTAGACTGTTCTCTTTGAGGACCCTCCTACTATGACTGCACCACTTCCATCCTCATTCAATTTGTTTCTAAATACCTATTTTGTACCAATAAAAAAAAATTCTTTAGGCCTTGGAACAAGTTCCCAAGTATCATTCTTCTCAATATGATTCAGTTCTTCCATTTCTTTTATCCAATTCTCATCTTTGTTGGCTTTCGTAAAATATTTTGGCTCAATTTTGGATAGTAGAGTAAAATTTACTTGTTCATTCATCCCTACTAACCTTCTTTTACTTAGGACTCCTAATGTAGAGAGTTTCCCGCAACTCTCAACAACTCCAAATACAACACAAACAATTCAAGAATTTAAATAAACAAACACCAAAAATCAACACTCTCTATAGATTTTATTGCTCTCAATTTTCCTTGCAATCTATGAGAATTACAATCTAATGGAAAATATTACAGAGGCAAGCATGAAGACTGAAGAAATACATTAAATTTCAAATCATATGATCAACAAGATGTTGCAAGTATGTGTAGTTGGTGTAGTCATTGATGTTAACAAGCTTTGGTGTTGTTATTGATGTCAATTGTATGAGCAGTTTGTTGTAAGGATGTGCATTTGGTCTTGAGTTGGTATTGTCCTTGATGATTTTTTGATTAGTTTCATTATGTTGTCATTAGTAGGCTACTGGTGTCCACCTCTAGTGTTGCTTTTATAAGATTTTGTTTACGGATGTATGGTTGAGTTTTTATGTTGCAATTGGCTTTATGGTGATGATGAAGTACTAAAGATGTTGGTGATATGTTTCTAGTGCTTGGTTTCCAAGTGCTTTTGAGAAAATTGAATAAAAAGAGGAAATAGGGTGTTCTGTGTTGCATTGTAGTGTTCTAGTTTGGCTCTGTATTTCTTCTGGGTTAAAGATCTGCTTGTGCAATTTGGATATGTTGATCAGAGGTGTTCAAAGGTGTTGCATTCAAAATATGGTCATTGGATTGTTGTGCAGAGGAAGGTGTGTTCACCAGTGTGTGAACTGCATATTGCAGAGGTGTCTGGGAGAAATTTTCTTCCTCCACATTTCTCCACATAGTGGTTTTAGGTCTTACGAATCTAGAAGAATGTTGATAGTGCATCTATCTTTCTTCAGATGAAGTTATTTGTGGTTTGGTGCTTTGGAAGTCTGTTTCTTGAGTTGAAGTGTATGGAAAAGATGTTTGAGTGTATTGGGTGTATACACTCTTCAAGTGAATGTTGTTGCAAAGGAATTTTTTGGTTTCCAAGGTTTTTGTGGAATATTCTAGATCGTTTTCAAGTGTTATGTGGTGTTCGCGAGTCATATTTGGATTTGAAGAAGTGTGTACTTAAGTGTTAATGGTGTTAACAAAGGTTCAATTGACCTTGGGTGTTTACACTACTTACAAAGTTTCTTTGATGTTTGTGGAAGCGTGGTGTGTCATGTATGAGTGGATTTAGGTCCTAGATAAGGTGTGTTGTAGTCTTCCTTCATTCCTTTCCATCGTGAGAATTTTTTGGTGCCAACCCAATTTGCATTTGCATGGTTGAGGTGCATAGCCAACCTTGGAGAATGTTTTCAAGGTTGAAGATGATTTAAATATGAGTTGATTTGTTGAAGGATGATAAGATTGATGAGTATGATGCAAGTGATGCAAACTAAAAAGTTATAGGGTGTGAATTTGTGCAGTGTGGTGCAAGCTTTCATGTGTTAGATCATTGAATATAGTAAGCAAAAGGTGTCTATAATTCTTTAGAAAGATTGTGAAGGTGTTGGTGATGTTTTGGTGGATTTTTTTGTTTCTTTGAGATGGATTTCTCATTGTAACATTCTTCTCTATCTTCTTTTATATTCTAGTAGCGAGCCTTTCTTTCTTCTAGGTAGTGATCCCTCCGACAGTGAGCCCTATTGTATTCAGTGTTGATATTACTTTATATTGTGAGTTAATTCTCACTATGGTTTTTCCATATAAATTTGGTGTTTCCTTGTGTATGGTATTGATTTAGTTCTTTTTCTGTTATTTTTTTAGGATAACTCATTCTAACAAATTAAGGGTTAATTGGATTAATGTGGATTTGAATGTTTGTGAGGGTTTTGAAATTTTATGGTACAACTAATTCACGCCCCCCTCTCAGTTGTTTTGTGCATTCAAAAATTGGTATCAAAGCAAGGTTCCTTGGAAGAAAGATTAATCACTTGAGGTAGATCTGGGACGATGGACAAGAAAGATGTTCCCCTGTTTGATGGATCAGACTATGCATTTTGGAAGAAAAGGATGGAAGGTTATCTGGTGTCTCTTGGATTTGAAATCTGGAAGTCTGTTGAGACTAGATATACTATGCCTACAAATGGTCCAAGTATGACTAATGAGATCAAAGCCTCTAAAAATAATGGTAAAAGTTATGCTCTTTTAAGTGGTCTTGCTAATTCCTAATTGGTGAAAGTTAAGAATTTGAAAACTGCTAGGGAAATTTGGGTAAAGTTAGAAAGCATTCATGAAGGAGATGATAAGGTCAAGCAAGCTAAGTTGCAGAATCTAAAGATCATGTTTGAGACCCTACGAATGTCTAAAGATGAAAATATCACAAGCTACTTGCAGAAGGTAGATGCATTTTTCAATAGTATCAAAAGTGTCGGTGGAGAACTAAAAGAAGAAGTGGTAAAGAAGGTACTTAGAACTCTTCCTAAAGTTTATAGTCATAAACTTTCTACTATTGAAGAATTACAAATTTTCAATCAATATACCAAAGATCAATTGTATGGTTCTTTAACTGCTTTTGAAATAAGAGAATTTGGAACAAGTAGTGTAAAAGTTGAGATTGCTTTTAAGGTTGGAATATTAGAGAAGATTGTGGAATAAGATAAGGAGAATCTTGATAATGTGGAATCTAACTTTGTATGGAGAATGAAAAAGGGTACTGAAAATATAGTGGTAAGTTTCCTTTCAAATGTTTCAGTTGTGAAAAGATAGGTCATTATGCTTCTAGATGTCCAAATAGAGATTTGAATAACAAAAATAGGGAGAACAAATGTAAGATGATTAAGAAAAGTTACTATTTTAGAGAAGATGCAAGTATATCTGATGATGAATCTGATTATGGAGATGTGAGGATGGTGAATTTTTTTCATGGCTTTAAAAGATGAAACTAATTTTGCTAACTCTGAGAGATGTGTGAAGGAAAGGGCTTCGAAAGCAAGTGCAAAAACTGAAGGCACTTTATTGTCTATTTTCATGCTAGACATGAGAAGAACTATTGGATCATTGATAGTGGATGCTCTAATTGTATGACCAGTGACAAGAGTATGTTTGTTAAACTTGAAAAATATGAAGGGGGACTAGTTAGGTTTGGTGATGATACATCTGCTAAGATATGTGGAAAAGGTTCAATCATTTTTTATGGCGAGCATAATATTGATGATGTTTACTATGTTTTAAGGGATTAAGGCGTAACCTCTTAAGTGTTGGACAAATGTGAAACAATATTATGTTTCAGGATGATGGTTGTGAGATCAAAAAAGGCTCCAGAATTGTGATTCCTACTAGAAGAAGGACAAATGGAAATTTCTATCATCTCAAAGGTGTTGATGGTTATTTTTTCTTGACTTAGATCAATGAGAGTTGGATATGGCATAGAAGAATTTGTCACATCAATTTTGATAGCCTAGTGAGAATAATTTTAGTTCAAGTTGTGAGAGATATGCCAAAGATTGCAAAGCCTATCAATGTCATCTGCAAGGAATGTCAAGTTGGAAAGCAAGCAAGAAGAAGTTTCAAATTCAAAGAACAATCTTCTACCGAATTGTTGGAATTCATGCATACATATTTTTGTGGTCCTACCTATAGTGTCGAAAAATGTACTCCTTTACATTTGACACTATGTTTGGGTCCCCTAATTTAAATAGACTTAATTAAGCCTCTAATTGCCTAAATTTCGCATTTACAAGCCTAATTAATTGCAATTTCCGAAGGGGGAAGTGTGATTTAATTAATGCATTTATCATTATTAACACCCTGAAATGAATAGGTCATGACTCGCCCTTCAGCGAATGGGTCCCCTTTAAGTTGGAAATTCAAAATTTTAATATGTTTTTGGCGATATTTTCATGATCCCGAATTCATATTCAAATGTTGGTTTGTAATGTTTAATTTTTGGGAAATTGGAAAATCATCTATAAAAGAAAGGTTATTTTATCAATTCAAATCCTTAAAAAAAAAAAATCTAGCAGCATAATTCCAAATTCACAAGAGCTAAGATTATTGTCAAAGTTTTTCAAGAGCATATTTCTCTAGCATTTGTTGCAACAATCAATATCTCAAGCATTATGCATGTTTTTGGAGCTAACATTGTGATGTAGGTATCAAGTTTCAAATCAAGATTCAAGCTATCAAATCAAGATCACATCAACAATCAATCCATTTCATGCAAGATCTACTAAGTTGCAATCCTTCAAGGGTTTGGTGAGTTGCAACATAATAATTGTCCATTCATCATTCCTTTCATGTTTCATTGTTTCAATTCAAGTTTTAATTACCAAAACATGGTTTGACCAAGGCAAACCCCTATTCACCAAAAACAAACAATTTTTCCCTCTTATGTGTGTTTTGCAGATCTTAGGTTGAAGAAGTATTGAAGATCTCTCAAAGTACAAAATTGGAAAAGCTGAAAAAGTTATAAAAGTTGTCATCAAGCCACGAAAGCTCACCTACAAGATTTATTTCTAACTTTCTGGCTGTGAAATCTAGAGAATTTGGGAGTGCAGACAGTGGAGCATAGGACCCAAAAAGTAATTTTAGAGAGCCCTACAAAGACCCATTCGCCCTAGGGTGAATCTGTCCTAGAGGACACTCTGTAACAACATTTTGGTGAAAGGTGCCAAAATACTAAACCATCTAAGATCTTTCTGAAAGTTGCATGTTCTAATAGATTAAGGTTTAATATTCTAATTTAATGTTTCACATTGCATTTTTGAGTTGATTTACTATTTTTAGTCTTTCTCCCAAAAGTGTTGTTTCAGTAGGTCTGCCCCGTCCTAGATCATAAGAAAAACAACAAGATTTCCTTCAAGGTTGACTTACCTAAGGGTTGAAAGTCAACCTTGGCTCAAGGGATCTCTTTTTCCTAATGAAATAGAGGAAAATAGGTACAATATACCCCATTTTTCCCATTCTATTTATACTAAAATTGGTGAACCCCTCATTTTATGAAAACACACCACACCACATTTTTCTTCAGTTCATTTTGGTGAACCTAACATTGTACATCAAAAGAATTCTGATTTGGAGTCCATTCAAACCTTAGATCTAGGTTTTACATTAATTTTCATTGCATTGCATTGATTTGCATCTCATTTAGGATTGTTAACTTGCATTAGTTTGCATTTCATTTAGGTTTTAGGCTTGCATGTTGCATCCTTTAAAATCTAAAAAATTTAACAATTTTCATTAGTTTTGCATAGTGTTTGCATATTAGTGTATGTTCAATCATTCATATTCAAAAATTGAGTCAAAATTGTATTTCAAAAGTGTCATATTGTTCATCATTTATCCTTCATTGCACTTACATTAGGTCATCAAATTTTGGAAAAATCAGTCACTGAAAGTACAGTTTATAACCTGAAACAAAAAACCCTAGATCTAAGCTTCAAAATCAAATTAAAATTTTTGTAACCCTTGTGCTAGGATCCATTCGCCCTAGGGAGAATCTATCCCTGTGCAGGTCTTATTTTAGACTTTTGGGTAGTGATTTTTCTCTATTTGTATTCCTCTGATATTGTGTTAAATTTGGTTTTTAGTTTTAGAAATCAAAAAAATCTACCATCTTTTACATTAAAGGTTTAATTGGTCAAATTGAGTGTATTGTTGGGAAATCAAAACTGAAATTAAAAGACATCATTTTTAGGTTTTTGCATAGTATAATAAAAAAATTATCTTGTTTAAAAGTTGAAAATTGGTGTCTCTTTTACATACTTGCATTGCACTTCATATTCTAGGGTGTTTGATTGCATTTACATAGAGCCCATTCTCTATTTTGGGTCCACCTAGGTTTGGTGAAACTTTTATGAGCTTCACAACCTGGTGTCCTATCACCAATACTATAGTGAGATGTAGTTTGAGACTCATGCCATCCCACGTTCCTACACACACTGTGTATATTAAGTTTTCCAACTCTTTCACCCATAGTGTTGATACTAGCCAACCCACTATGGACCATAGCTTTGATTCCTCATTTCCCATGACCACCCTACCCACAACCAATGTGATTGATATTCACACAATGGTTGCTAATTTCCCTAAAAAATTAAGACAAATGGATGAAGATTTAGAGAAATTGCAAAACTATGTGAGTTCTGAATACATTGCTAGTACTACAATTCCTTTCATAGATAACATGAGGAAAATTATTGATAATGAACAAGGAATAGAAATTGTGTGCAACTTATGTCATATCATTAATAACCATGTCCCTACAATGGCTAGTTGTGCTCAAACTTTTGGGTTAACTCAAAGTCAAGATGGAAATCCAATTCCTCCTTCCACAACTATGACCTCTATTCTGACCTACACTAATCCAACTGTTACAACAACTAAACAACCTACTAGCAATGTCAATACTACCTTAGGCATTTCCACTAGGAATCCCTTTAGCTTTGTGCATTCAAATCTCATACCTCCTAATCTATCTCCCCTCACAAACTTACAATTCACGTGCCCTCTGAATATGTATACACCTCCACCTTATTCACCTCCATCTCACAACAAAACAATGATCCCATCTTTAACAAACTCCTCCAAAATGTTTCATCCCTCCAACAACAAATTTCCACATTGAATCAAAATCAAAATGGCCAACCCTCACAATATGTCAAAATAAACCCTTTATCCTTCGAGATATTGAGAGTACAAATGCCATAAGGCATAGAGATTCCTAGATTTGAGAAATATGGTGGAAAAGGAGACCCTAGCAGTCATGTCTCGACATATACAACCTTATGTAGTGACTTCCTTTTTGAGGATAAACTCTTGGCTACACTTTTCCCTAGATCCTTGAAAGACACTAGTGGTTTTGTTCTTTACCAAATAACTCAATTAGTTCATTCAATGAACTTGTTGATGCCTTTCTTAACCACTTCCAAGTACACACGGGTCCCAAGATAACCCTAGCCGATTTAATGCATTGTAAACAAAACAAAGATGAAAAGGTCACTGATTTCATAGCACGATACCAATTTATTTACTCACAAATAAACATTAATATTCTTGATGCTAATCTTCAAAGAATGTTTATAACCAATTTGCATACCAATATTCAAGCTAAACTTGAAATGTTGAAGTTTCCCTCCTTTACACACTTGTGCATGGACCTTCATGATTATCAAAATTTTGCTAGTCATCATGAAGCAAAAACTCCTAACAATTATGAGAAATCCGAAGTTGCGCCCCAAAACAATTTCCAACCTTTCAAGAAACAAAACAAAAGCTTTTTACAAATAAACACACCTCAAACAAGTCAACATGTTAACTCCCAAGTGGCTTCTATAAAAATAACAAATCCATATCCATTTAGGGAGAGGAGTAGACAATTTACCCCTTTACTTGATACCCTTCACTCCATGTTGCAAATTTTGAGTAAGAACTTAGTTACCTTACTTCCTGTTAGAGCTATTGAGCCCTTACCTCCAAACTTCAACTCAAATGTCTTTTTCCATTGTCAACGATAAAATGGACACGATATTGAACAATATAATCATCTTAAACATCTTGTGCAAGACCTCATTGATTCTAATCACATCCAAATTGGTGGTGTCAATGATCAAGGAAATAAGTTTGTTGTCCCACCCAACCAAAAATTTCAAATCTTTACCAACCTCATTCCAAATCACAATGTCTCCTTTGTGAAATCTATTGATGCCAAGCATGATGTGATGAATGTTGTCAAACTTGAAGATGAGAATTATGACAATATGAGTGAAAATTAAAGAGATTTACAATGCATGGTCGACTTCATTGATGTGCAACCTTGTAAGGGCCAAACCAAAATTCCCCTTGACATTGCTTTCTCACAAAATGACATAATTAGACGAGCATCTGATGGTCCTCTTTACATCACTAGATGAATCAATGACAATCCTACTAATGGGATATTAATTGATCTCGAGTGTGTAGAGAATGTGATCATCAAGGAATTCTTATTTGTGCATGAACTTTACCAAGATTCTTATGAACAACCAAAGGCATGAATCAAAATGCATAATGGTTTTGCTTGCCCTATGATAGGTTTGATCACTCTTCCTTTACAAGTTGGACCAAAAAAAATGAATGTCTCATTCTCCATCATCCCGTCGTTAGACCAATTCTATGTGAAGCTTGGTCACCCATGGCTACGCTCCATGGATGTTGTCTAGTCAGTAGTGCATAAATGCTTAAAGTTTCCATTTTGCAATGATATTTTTATCGTGCTCCATAGTGGCTTTAATCTTGTCTTCCTGTGGGAAATTCTCATTGGATTTCTTTTGGACCGAACCTATGGAACCTATTAGGCCTCATGAGGACTTCTTTTTCAAATCCTATCAAAAGTTCAAGACAAAGCACATAGTAGAATTATCTCTTAGCAACATGTCTCAACCCATGATTAAGCCTCTTGTCATAGATGAATCCATGATTGAACCAAAAGCCCTTCCAAGTAACCAAGACCAACCCATGATAAATCCTTCACCTATTTCTTACAAAATACCAAGAGATAATAATGTGAGTCCTATTGTCCCTCCTAAGATCAAACAAGTTTACAAAGTTAAAGAGAAATTGGTCGAACAACCTCCCATGGTTCCTTACGTTCTTCCTTACGGGAAGAAAAAAAACCAATGGTTGATAAACGCACTCCTACACAATTACAACTTGAAATTCATGCAAAAAGAAACATAAATGCTAAAGATAATAGGAATAAACATCGTGCTATTGCTCGTAAGTTAAAAGAAGAAAACAAAACAAAAATCAAGAGAAAAATTTAACTCAAGTAAATCATGATGATCCTCAACCTTCACCACAAAAATAACAACAAGAAAATTTTATGGACATTGTTATTAGGCCTCCTGTTATGATTAACTTGGATGATGATAATGAGATTGCTAAAATTGATGAGGAAGTGCATATTGAGTTGAGTTTATTGTTTTCCTTATCTATGAGATTAGATGATAACAACCATGATGGTCCTCCTATAAAGAGTGACTCACCACATGTTGAACCTGGTGATGCTCCTAGTACAACACTTGTTGTCCCTTTGGCTATTTATCCGCATTCTACATATGATGAATAAGATTGGGATGTGGATGACCTGCTATAGGGTGACTTGCATGTGCCATACTAGTCTTCTCTTTGTGTTCTTTGTGATTGCATGAGAGTGATGTGATCCCCCATATAGTTCTACTTAGCACGTCTTTATATGTTTGTGAGCCTACTTTGGATGACCCTTGTCACTTCGTTGGTGCAAGAATACAAAGGAAGCGAATCCATTGTGACATTCTTGTATTTGTATCTCCATTCTTCTATATGTCGTAAACCTCTGTCTTATTTTTTCCTTTTGGAGATGATGCAAGGCATCAAGACATCTAGGTCTCTTCCATGTTGACCCAAAAGTGTCTATATGTTCTCTATGTGTGTGTGTGTGTGTCTATGTTTCATTCTTCCTTAGTGCTCGTTGTTCCATGAGTCATTTGGGGAATGATGATGGTTCCAAGCTCGATTATATCATTGCAACAACGACAAATGTTGACCCCAAATCCATGGATTATTTATATGTTATCTTAGGATTGCACATGAGGGGAAACCATCCTTTATATGAATTAGCTCTACTCAGAAACATATGTTTACATAGGGCTTTCCGAATAAAGCTCTCATGTATTGGCATTTATTGTGTTCTACTTTAAAGCAATTGCTCACAACATGGTGTTTAGCAATTTGTTTAAAGTGGGGGTATACACGCCTCCTCTCATTATTTGCTTCAAAGTGTGGTATTCTTACTTCATGTGATGTGTCTTCTTGATGGTGTCATTGGGTTTGATGTCCTTCAAGATTGCGACCTTTCTAAGCATACAACATTCCTCTTAGTGGTGATGATATAGATTGCATTCCCTAAGTTGTGAATCTTTTATCCTTGACTATTCTTCTCTTGGAGAAATTAGGCATGATGTTCCCTAAGGTGATACCTTTCATGAACTAAGAAAAACCACTTTGAATATCCCATTGCATGTATCAAGGCCACCAAGAATAACACAACTTACTTGCCAATGGAGTTTTTTTCATGAGTGGCTAGCATAACATAGCTTGCTACACTTGTGACCATTTCTGTGGCGCTTTATCAAAGTTATCAAGAGGCATAAATTTTTTATGGTTAGTACAATGGGAGCCTAGACAGATGAAAAACCTTCCCATTAGCCACTTTTTGGGGCTCACCTAGTGGACAACGGATTTCACTAGCCCATGTGAGTGCATTTTGGTTTGCATAGTGGACATTGGGTTTCCACTTGTAAAAATTTGTGGACAAACATCTAAGGCTTGATCCATATCCATATGGACAAATAGTCGAGGCTTGATCAGCCACCCTTCTCTCTCTTCTCCTAATTTTGGCATTGTATGCTTGTGTATCTTGTCTTGTTGCTGCATATTTAACATAGGCATGTGTCTCTTTGTGCCTTTGTTGGTTTGTCATGAGATCTTATATCTTGGGGGCTTGATCATCCCCCTTGACCTTTGTTGTCTTACCTTTCCAACAATTGTACAATTAGACCTCTCTTGACACTTGTTTAACTACTTTAGTGTGAGTTTGAGCATAAGGCTCATCCTCTCACTAAAGTCGGGGCTAAATGTAGCGTCGAAAAATGTACTCTTTTACATTTCACACTATGTTTGGGTCCCCTAATTTAAATGGACTTAATTAAACCTTTAATTGCCTAAATTTCACATTTACATGCCTAATTAATTACAATTTATGAAGGTGGAAGTGTGATTTAATTAATGCATTTATCATTATTAACACCCTGAAATGAATAAGTATTGATAATTTATGTCAAGACCCATTCACCCTTAGGCGAATGGGTACCCTTTAAGTTGTAAATTTAAAATTTTAATATGTTTTTGGTGGTATTTTCATGATCCCAAATTCGTATTCAAATGTCGGTTTGTAATGTTTACTTTTCAAGAAATTAGAAAATCATCTATAAAAGCAAGGTTATTTTATCAATTCAAATTCTAAGAAAAAAAACAAGAAATCTAGCAACATAATTCCAAATTCACAAGAGCTAAGATTATTGTCAAAGGTGTTCAAGAACATATTTCTCTAGCATTTGTTGCAGCAATCAAGATTTCAAGCATCATGTCAAACTTATCAAGCATCATGCATTCTTTTGGAGCTAACATTGTGATGTAGGTATCAAGTTTCAAATCAATATTCAAGCTATCAAATCAAGATCACATCAACAATCAATCCATTTCATGAAAGATCTACTAAGTTGTAGTCCTTCAAGGGTTTCAAATCAAGGGCTTGGTGAGTTGCAATATATCAATTGTTCATTCATCATTCCTTTCATGTTTCATTGTTTCAATTCAAGGTTTAATTACCAAAATGAGGCTTGACCAAGGAAAACCCCCATCCACCTAAAACAAACAATTTTTCCCTCTTATGTGTGTTTTACAGATCTTAGATTGAAGAAGTATTGAAGATCTCTCAAATTGCAAAATTGGAAAAGTTGTAAAAGTTGCAAAAGTTGTAAAAGTTTTCATCAAGCCACAAAAACTCACCTATAGGATTTATTTCCAACTTTCTGACTGTGAAACCCAAAGAATTTGGGAGTGCATACACAAGATTAGAGGACCTAAAAAGCAATTTCAGGGAGCCCTACAAAGACCCATTCACCCTAGGGTGAATCTATCTCAGAGGATACTCTACAACAACATTTTGGTGTAAGGTGTAAAAATACTAAACCATCTCAAATCTTTCTAAAAGTTGCAGGTTCTGATAGATTAAGGTTTAATCTTCTGATTTCATGCTTCAGATTGCATTTTTGAGTTGATTTACTATTTTTAGTCTTTCTCCCAAAAGTGTTGTTTCAGTAGATCTGCATCATCCTAGATCATAAAGAAAATAACAAGATTTCCTTCAAGGTTGACTCACCTAAGGGTTGAAAGTCAACCTTGGCTCAAGGGATCTCTTTTTCCTAATGAAATAGAGGAAAATAGGTGCATTATACCCCATTTTACCCTTTCTATTTGTAGTAAAATTGGTGAACCCCTCATTTTAAGAAAGCACACCGCACCCTATTTTTCTTCATTTCACTACTAGAGTAAGAAGTCTTCAAGGTGACATGTATTTCATGCTATTGATTGATGATTATTCTAGAATGACATGGGTTACTTTTCTGAAGGAAAAATCAGAAGCTCTAGATAAGTTTAAAGCATTCAAAGTTAGGTTGAGAATGAAATGGATATGAAAATTAAATGTTTGAGATCTGACAGAGGTGGAGAGTTCACCCCCAATGAGTTCAATGTCTTTTGTGAGAATCATGGTAGAAAGAGGCATTTATCTGCCCCTAGAACTCCTCAACAAAATGGAGTGGTTGAAAGAAAGAATAGGATTGTTCAAGAAGCTACAAGGACAATAATGAAGGAAGAAAATCTACCAAAATTCTATTAGAGAGAAGAAATTCACACTATTGTTTATATACTTAACATAGTGCAAGCAAGAGAAAACATCACAAAGAATCCTTCTGAGCTATGGTATGGAAGGATTCCTACTATCAAATGCTTCAGAGTATTTGGAAGAAAATGGCACATCAGAAGAGATGAGGATAACTTAGGAAAGTTCGATGCAAGGTCAGATGAAGGTATCTTCCTTGGATATTCTACTAAGAGAAAAGCTTACCGATGCTACAACAAGAGGCTAAGAAAGATTATTGAGAGTTCAAGTGTCAAGGTTGATGAAGATCTACAAAATAATTCAATGGTGATAGATGGATATGAATCAGATGAGTCTTCTTGTAAAGAAGAAGCAAAAGCTAAGGAAAAAGAAGTGCAGTTTTAAGAGGAAGAAGCTCCAAAAAAGATTCCTAAAACTCCTAAGTATGTGTAGAAGAATCATTTTGAAGAAGAGATCATTGGTGATAAGATCAAAGGTATACTGACAAGAAGGATTTTTTTTGAAGAATAGGTAAATCTATGCTTAATTTATGAAGTTGAACCGAAAACAATGATTGAAGCATGCAAGTATGAGTATTGGATAAAGGCTATGGAAGAAGAATTACTACAAATTGAGAAGAATCAAACTTGGGAACTTGTCCCAAGGCTAATAAACAAAAATGTAATTGTAACTAAGTGGGTATTCAAGAACAAACTGAATGAGAATGGAAGAGTGGTAAGAAACAAGCCAAAGCTTGTATGTAAAGGTTTCTCACAAGTAGAAGGAATATACTTTGAGGATACATTTGCTCTAATGGCAAGAATGGAAGCTATCAAGATGTTTTTGGATTTTTTAGCACATAAAGATTTCAAAGTTTATAAAATGGATGTGAAGTCTGCTTTCTTGAATGGTGAATAGGAAGAAGTATACATAGAACAACTAGAAGGATTCCAATTATTAGATAAACCAAATATGGTCTGCAGATTGAAGAATTGTATGGATTGAAGCAAGATCCCAGAGCTTGGTATGCAAGGTTAGACAAGTACTTGTTACAAGAAGGATTCAATAAAGGTGTCGTACATAGAAATCTCTATTTCAAAGTTGAAAAAGATCAAATATTGATTGTGGTTGTGTATGTTGATGATATTTTTTTGGAGGAAATGATGTTAGGTGTAAGAAATTTGTAGAAGAGATGCAAAAAGAGTTTGAAATGTGTATGTTTGGGGAGATTAATTTCTTCCTTGGGCAATAAATAAATCAAATAGATAAAGGTATTTTCATTTCACAATCAAAGTATGTCAAGGAAATGTTGAAGAATTTTGGAATGGAAGATTCTAAACCAATATGTACCCCTATGATTATTGGTTGCAAGATGAGAAAGAATGATGAATCTCCTAAGGTTGATCAAAGCAAGTATATATCAATGATTGGAGGATTGTTATATCTAACTGTTACTAGACTAGATATCATGCATGCACTTTGTCTTGTGGCTAGATTTCAAGAAGATCCTAGAGAGTCACATGTTACAACAATAAAGAGGATATTTAGATACTTGAAGGGCACTCTAGATCATGTCTTATGGTATCCAAAGGATACAAACTTTACTTTGTGCTTACACAGATGTAGATTGGATTGGTTGTGTAGATGATAGAAAAGTACAAGTGGTGGTGCATTCTTTCTTGGATGTAGATTGGTGTCATGGCTAAGTAAGAAACAAGATTCGGTTTCTTTATCTATTGTAGAGGAAAAATATATTGCAACATCTTGTTGCACAAATTTTTTGTGGATGAGGAAAACATTGAAGAATATCAGAGTAATATATGATGAACCAATCTATATCTTCTATGATAATACAAGTGCAATTAATATTTCAAAGAATTCGGTAATGCATTCAAGGACAAAACATATCTCAATCTGGTATCACTTTTTGAGAGAGAAGGTTGTAGAGAGTGAAGGGAAGCTTGAATATGTGCCTACAAAGGATCATGTTGTTGATATATTTACTAAAGTCTTCCTAAGGATAATTTTGAGTATCTCCAAGAGAAGTTGTGGGTTGTTTCTCCTCCCTCTTTGAACCAGATGCACAAGGAGATGCATCAATCTAGTGGATCTCAAGATTTATGCTTTGGTCTAGACTAATCTATTGGTGGCTACCTCTTAGGGGGAGTAGGTAGTGGTATTTTGTATTGTTATAGTCAGGATGAGTGAGTGTTGTCATTGAGCAATAGTTGCTAATTGATATAGTTTGGTGTGTGCTCCTAAGGGGGAGTATGCAGAGCAGTAAAGGAAAGGAAGCTACAGAGAAATGGTAAATAGTATGATTAATATCAAAGGGGGAGAATAAATGATGTAAATACTTTTTCCTTTGCCATTAATGTTAAAGGGGGAGAGAGTAATGTGAAAAAGATCTAAGGGGGAGAGAGAGAAATATGAAAAAGAAAGGTGTTAAAGGGAGAGAGAGTAATGAGTCAATTGTGTAAGGTGGAGAAAGTAAAGAAAAAGAGATAATTAGTTGGTATGGAGCAGTGTATTAATGATTAGAGTTGTTTTGTTTGTTGTTGATGGTTTTTCACATCATGTGTTGCCATTAATGACAAAGGGGGAGATTGTTGCAAGTGTGTGTAGTTGGTGTTGTCATTGATGCCAACAAGATTTGGTGTTGTCAATAGGGTCAATTGTATGAGGAGTTTGTTGCAAGGATGTGCAGTTGGTGTTGAGTTGGTATTGTCCTTGATGATGCTTTGATTAGTTTCATTATGTTGTCATTAGTAAGCCACTGGTGTCAACCTCTAGTGTTGCTTTGATAATCTTTTGTTTATGGATGTATGGTTGAGTTTTTATGTTGTTGTTGGCTTTATGGTGATGAGGAAGTACTAAATATTTTGGTGATATGTTTCTGGTGCTTTGTTTCCAAGTGGTTTTGAGAAAATTGAATAAAAAGAGGAAACAATGTGTTGCAGTGTGTTCTCTATTGCAAAGCAATGTTTTGGTTTGGATCTGCATTTATTTTTGGTTGAATATTTTCTCATGTAGTTGGGATATGTTAATAAAATGTGTTGCATTTAGAATTTGGTGTGTTGGATCATTGTGCAGAGGAAGGTGTGTTCACCAGTGTGTGAAATGTATATTGTAGAGGTGTCTGAGAGAAATGTTCTTGCTCCACATTTCTCCACATAGTGGGTTTAGGTCTTATAGATTTGGAAGAATGCTGATAGTGTGTGTATCTTTCTTCAGATGAAGTTGTTCGTGGTTTGGTGCTTTGGAAGTTAGTTTCTTGAGTTGCGGTGTATGGAAGAGGTGTTTGAGTGTATTAGGTGTGTACATTCTTCAAGTGAAATCTTTTGTGAAGGAATTTGTTCATTTCTAGGGTGTTTGTGGAATATTCAAGATCGTGTTCAAGTTTTATGTGGTGTTCGTGAGTCATCTTTGGGTTTGAGGAAGCATGTACTTAAGTGTTAATGGTGTTAACATAGGTTCGATCAACCTTGGGTGTTTACAATACTTACAAAGTTGCATTGATGTTTGTGGAAGTGTGGCATGGTGTGTATGAATGGATTTAGGTCCTAGCTAAGGTATGTTGTGGTCTGCCTTCATTCCTTTTCATTGCAGGAATGTTTTGGTGCTGACCTAATTTGAATTTGCATGGTTGAGGTGCATAGCCGACCTTGGAGAATGTTTTCAAGGTTGAAGATGATATAAATATGAGTTGAGTTGTTGAAGGATGATAAGATAGATGAGTATGATGCGAGTGATGCAAATTGAAGAGTTGTAGGGTGTGAATTTTTGTAGTGCAGTGCGAGCTTACATGTGTTAGATCACTTAATGTAGTGAGCAGAAGGTGTCTATAATTATTCAGAAAGATTGCGAAGGTTTTGGTGATGTTGTGGTGGATTTTTTTGTTTCTTTGAGATGGATTTCTCATTGTAACACTCTTCTCTATCTTCTTTTCTATTCTAGTAGTGCGGCTTTGATAATGAGCCTTTCTTTCTTCTGGGTAGTGAGCCCTATTGTATTCGGTGTTGATATTACTTTATATTATCAATTAATCCTCACTTTAATTTTTCCCATCTTGGGTTTTTCATGTAAATCTGGTGTTTCCTTGTGTATGGCATTTTCTTGTGTATGGTGTTGATTTAGTTTTGTTTATGTTATTTTCTCTCTGTTATTTGCTTTCATGATAAATCATTCTAACAAATTAATGGTTAATTAGATTAATGTGGATATGAATGTTTGTGATGGTTTTGAAGTTTTAAGGTACACCTGATTCACCCCCCTTCTTAGTTGTCTTATGATTTCAACACAAGATCATCTACATGTATGTTCTATCAATCTTTCAACTCTTTTGAATTCTTCTCTTCTTCCTTACAACTATCTTATGGAAATCACTAGCACAAACACCAATGCATTCTCCAATTTTTTTCTACTAATTTTTCCACCTTCAACTTAAAAATTTCAATGTGGAAATGCTCCCTAGGGAAAATACACACCTCTAAACCTTCAATGCCCAAAATATGGAACCAAAAATCAAACAAAACAAAACCAAGAATGAAAACTCCTACAACCACAAACTCCAGCTACTAGGAAACCTCCAACTCCATGCCCCCTTTTGAAAAGTTCATTAATTTACATCAGGTAGATGTTTTTGACTCCCAATGCATGTTTTCTCCACCTCTAGGCAAGAAGGCCTCCACTATTCGGCACCATTACTCACCCATTTCACCAATTTTGAATTTCAAATTCAAATTGCTAGTCAAACTCCTCTTGGGCATCCCATTCTTGCATGTAACATCATGGAATATTAAATAAAATCCAAAATTACACAACTTCCAAGAATCCCATGCCCCAAATTTTATTTTTGGCATTTTAATTATTAAAATGTAATTAATTGTAAAAGATTTTTGGATTCAATTGTGTGTTATTTTTTGCATCAACGTTTCAGATCACACTTTGTGATCCATCATCAGGATGAAAATGAGAGCACCAAGAGAAGAATAATAAGATGCAAACCAAGAAATTCCTAAAAAGGTTTGAGAAGGGAATGAGGGAGAAGGGGTTGCACGAGAAACAAGGCACAGGGCAATGTAATTTCTAGCATGCTTCCCAATGCAAATGCAAACTAAAATTGTCTAATTATTCCAATATGATTTTTGGACAATTAAATAATTTAAACACACCAAAACATTAGTTAAAAAAAATTCTCTCCAAAAATGAAATAAAATTTGTGATGCAAGATGGTTTGCAACCATAGATGCTCCTACATCAACTCCATTGTCTTTATCTCCAAGAATTTGACTCTCAAAGTGGTCTCTTTGAACATACCTTGCCAAGGTTTTGTTATTTGATCTTTCAAGACCACTCTCTGTATCTTCCTCATTAATGTCATATGACCCATCTAAATCACTATCATCATCTTCTGATTCCAACTTATGATGTAGAGTCTCGTCAAATTTTACATTAACACTTTCTACAATATTCTTCAATCTTTTATTGTAGCATCTATATGCCTTACTTCTTGTTGAATAACCAAGAAATATACCTTCATAAGATCTTGATTCAAACTTACCCAAGTTATCTTCATCTCTTTTGATGTAGCATCTGCTTCTGAATATTCTAAAAATTTTGACTGATGCCACTCTCCCTTTCCATAGTCCATAAGGTGTCTTAGTGTTATTCATTCTCATTTGTCCTATGTTAGGAATGTAGAAAACGGTATGAACAACTTCTCTCTAGTATACATCAAGCAACTTAGCTTGATTCAACATTGTCCTTGCCATCCCTTGATTTGTTTTATTCTTTCTTTCAATAACTCCATTTTGTTGAGGAGTCCTTGCGGCATAGTATTGTCTCCTAATTCCATGTTTCTCACAAAATTATTCAATATCAATTAGAGATATAAGATTTCCACAATCCATATTCAATGAGAGTGCTTTTCATTCTAATGATGGATCATGGAGTGTGATTCGAAACGATGATGCAAATTAACTACACATAATAAAATTTAGAAAAAAAACACTCATGCTTCAAACTCATCAAAAGTAAACTCACCGCCTCTATCAAACCTTTTAAACCTGATTATATGAACAATTTCATTTCCTACCATAGCGTTGAATATCTTGAACTTCTTAAGAGAATCAGATTTATCTTTTAAGAAAGTAATCCATGACATCCTAAAAATATCATCAATGAGCATCATAAAGTACTTATCACCTTGCAGGCTCTTTATCCTCATTGGTACGCACATGTCTATGTGAATTAGCTCTAATGGCTATGTAGTGGAATACTCCTTTTTCATAAATCTTGCTCTTGTTAATTTTCCCTCTTAATATTCCTTGCATAGAGTGCAAAAAGGATTTGCAATTTTAGGCATATCTCTTACCACTTATTTAGAACCGATCTTCACAAGATGATCAAAATTTATGTTTTCCATAACTAGCTTTCATCATTCTGTCCCAAGAGGAATTTCTTTCTTTTGATCTCACTGAGGTTGTACACATTAATTTCTATTCTACTTCCTTCTACAACAATATTACTAGTACTTGCATCTTTGATTTCACATCCTTGAACATTGAATGAAAGATTGTAGCCTTTGTCACACATCTGACTTACACTCAATAAGTTATGCTTTAGACCTTCAACATATAAGACATCACATGTCTTAGTTTCTCCACCATTAAGACTCAAGTTTCCCTTCCCAGATATCTTAGCAACATAATTGTCACCAAGCCTTATTGATCTGCCATTCCCTTTTTTTAGACATATAAACTTTCTTTTATCTCCAATCATGTGGCTAGAAAATCCATTGTCAATGATCCATGATTTATTTTTTTATTTTGTGCATGAAACACAATATTTGTAATCATTGATTTTTAAGATATTTGATCTATTTTCTTCATTTTCCACACCTTCTCAATCTCTTTCTTCTAATCAACAAAGATATTTAGTTTCTTGTCTTGCTTAAGACGATTCTCAAAAGTTCTTCTACAATTCCCTACAATATGTCCAAAATTGTTGTACTTTTATAGACAGTGGTACTCCCTTTGGGTATCCAGACCAAGCATGTTGTTGAAGCTGTAGCGACCTACAACATCTTGAAACTGGCTCAAACTCAAGGTTTTTGAAAGATATGGCTAGAAGGAGATTCATTGAACATAATCCAATGTTTGGAAAAGGTTGATGCTCCAAGTTGGTCAATAGATACCCTTGTTAAGGATTCTATTTTTATTCTTAATTATTTTGAAGACTACTATATTTCTCATGTTTATAGGGAGGGGAATAATCTTGTTGATGCCTTTTCCAATTTGGGGGTTGGTAATTGCTCGACTCAATTTTGGTATAATTTAAGAGAAATCAATTTTAATGTCCAAACCTTAATTCGTTATGATGTGCAAAGGGATCGTAATGGAGAGGTTAATTAATGATTGGAGGGTTATAATAACTAAGCTCTATTCTAAAATGATGTGTGATGGATTCACATTGGAAATATCATGGATTGTAATCAATGCCCAAGGTCTTTTCACATGGATTATGGATATTTTTGAGGGCCTTCATTCTTTTTTTCCTTAGTAGAGTTGGTGTTCTTTCCATTTTTCCCCATTTCTTATTATGTTTCTCTTGGAGATGGGTGGCGATAGATGTAGGTTTGAACCTATTTCTTGTGAAAATTTCAAGAAGAAAGGGTTAATCTAGAAGATTCTCGAGGATGGTGTCACTCCATATATAGAGAAATTGCATGGTCATGGCCCAAAAGTTACAAAGGCATTTATGAAAGGGTTAAAAGATTGAACTCTCACAGTTGAAGGAAGGTTATTGGTCATTATGGAGGACCTTATTGTTGGCCTTGTCGTTGTACCAAAAGGTCGAGCTTTCAATGCCCGATACAAGCGTCAATTAAGATCCACAAGAGGCAGTTATACCATGTCACAAACCCAAGTGTTGTGCTAGAAAAGGAAGACCAAGGGACACACCATCTTGCAAAAATCCCCCCAGCACAAGCGAGGGGTTTGAACCTATGACCAACTCTGATACCAATTGTTGGCCTTGTCATTGCACCAAAAGGTCGACCTTTCAATGCCCAATACAAGCATCAATTAAGATCCATAGGAGGCAGTTAGACCATGTCACAAACCCAAGCGTTGTGCTGGACAAGGAATACCAAGGGACACACCATCTTGCAACACTTATCACTAACATTACTGGTCTTTCGACCTAGGGCAGGAAGTTTTTTAGGGATAGGAAAGCTTCTGAAGGTGTTGTTAGCCAATTCTTGAAGGATTTCAAGTGGAGGAAGCTAGTCAAGTTCAATGTTGGTAGTTATGATCGTCTCTCCATTAAACCCATTTGGGTGGAGGTGGTTGAGGTGATAATGTGGTGTTTTACCGTTGATAGAAGGTACACTATTATCCACAGTTTCCATTTCATTCTTTTGAATCACTTCTGTCGTAAATAACTTGTCCCTTTCCCTTATTATCTCTTGGCATCTTTGGAATTTAGTATGAAAGAGAATAAAAATAATGTAAAAGTACTTGTGTTAGAGGGCCTCATTCATTTCTTATGGAACATTTAAAAACCCTACCCTCCCTTGTAGAGTCTAAGAAATTGGCTCATAAACATAGTATTTGTGCTCATATTACCTCCTCTAAGGAGGGTTTTGAGATTGTGGAATCAAAAGAGGATAAGGAATGGATGGAAGAGGAGAAGGTGGAAATATACTCCAATACCCCGCTAGAGGATGAAAAATAAAAAAGGGAAAGTCAGCTAAGAAAAGGACTAGGGCTCAGATTTCATGGTCAAGCGGGTTGTATACTAATCGAGCTAGCCCTGAGGATTTTCAAACTTCTTCTGTTTAGAGAAAGAAAAGTCAAAACTTGTCAATGATATGAAGAAAATTAATTGCAAGGGTAAGAGAATTATGGATGAAAGGGCCAATGTGCATGCAAGTAAGACTAGCAAAAGCCCTATTACTTCTCCAAAAATTTCCAAAGGGGATTATGTTTTCTCTCCTCAAGATCTTGCAAAGGAATTCCCCTAGCTCAATACTAATAGAGAGGACATTTATAATGTCCTAGGGCTTGCTAGAGACAAGGTGGTGGGTCAATTTAGACTTAATAAATGGTTTTTTCTTGAACTGAATCAAATCAATATTAAGTTGCAGTCCATGCAAAACAAAATTAATGCTAATAGGGAAATAAAGCATCCTCTCAAAGAGAATAATTGAGAAAATAAATTTATTTGGTGCTAGAAGCAATCATGATTGAGATTAGCCTCATGAAGGGAGATTTTAGGAGCCGCATAAAGGGCTTGGAAGATAAAAAGTAGCTGCTAAATTAGAATTTAGAACGTTCCATCAAAATTAGTCAGTGCACTATTAAAAATAGTGTTGAAGGAATTCAAGTTTTGATAGAAAAATTAAAAGAGCTCATGGAAGATCAAATTATCTGAGCTACTAATGCAAGGATAATACTAAGAAGGAGATTAGGTCCAAGGGAAAATAGATCAAATTAGCTCAGCAGAGGCCAAGTAATAGAACCCGAGGTAAAAAAGAAAACCTTTGAAGAGGAGAAGTAAGAACTGCTAAATCTGGTGGATCTTCATCAAAGCTTCTACTAATAGGAGTTGGAAGTTGTAAACACTCTTAAAGAGTTGCATTAGGAATTCTATTGTATTTTTTTCTTTTTTTCCTATATTTTTCTTGTTTGTTTGCTAATGTTAGGGTTTCAGTTATCTTTGTTTACTCTTTAGAAAACATTTTGTAAAAGGGTTTTGGGTCCCTCAAAAACCTATTGTTGGTTATCATTGTTTACTTTTTTTATGACATTTTGTAAAAGGGTTTTGGGTTCCTTCAAAACATATTTTACCTTAATCAAAACATATGACATTGAAATCAAATAAAGGTGCAAATGCATTTTTTCTTACAAAATTATTCTTTCGTCGAACTTGAATGAAATCATCTTCTTCATTTTTGAGTTCTTCAGTCTCCTTATATTGATCTGAATTTGAGCATCTGGAGGAATTTACATCAGAATCCTTTGCATATGTCTTCATGTGGTGCTCAATAGTCTTTATGTTTTGACTTTTATCAAATCCAATACCAAGTTTGATGTGGGGTGGCCTCTGACTGTTGATAATATGATCTAGAATCTTTGTGCTCTTTCCAAACTTCAAAGTTGTGTTCCTCTGACCATTTTCTTTCTCTAGATCCTCTCTCAAGGATACCGTGCTTCTACTTCAAGCTTTTCACAATCCATTTCCTTTACTTTTATTTTTTTGTCAAGACATCTTCTATCCTCTTTGCTTCTTCTATTTAAGCTTTCAAATCTATAATCACCTTTTCTAATTCTTTTAACTTTTGCTTTTGTTTCTAATTTTCCTCTCTTGCTTCCATTATTTCATCTAGGGAAGCTATAATTTATCCTTCTAAATCAACTTCTACATCTTCTTCAGCTCTAGAATTTTCTTTTCTATGTCATTACCTAAAGTCTCTATTGCCATGAACAAAACATATTTTCTTTCATTTTCACTTTCAAAGGTGTAATGATCACATTCATTAGATCAATAACTATCTTCCTTGGAGTAGAGTAATTTCTAATGCTTATGACAATTCTTCTTATTATTCTTGTACTTGTTATAGCTCTTTTGATAGGGATTATACTCTTTCTCTTCATCACTAGTTCCTTTGAAAGGATATTTAGTAGCAAAGTGACCTATTTTATCATAATTGAAGCATTTTGAAGGGTAACATACCTTTGTACTTGCTAAAGCATTTTTTTAACTTACAAAATTTACTTCTTCAAGATCTAATTCATCATAGGAGTCAGAGTCTTCATTTATCTTTGGTGCCTTGAAGCCTGCCTCTTTCCTTCAAGTTTTATCATTCACAATTCTCATCTCATATGCAGTCAATGTCCCATGTAGTTATCCATTATTAAGGTGTTTAGATATTTAGCTTCTTCAACAACAATTTTTTTGAATGAAATCCAGTTGGAAGAGACCTAAGTACCTTTTTTACAATCACTAGCTCTTTCGCTTCTTCATCGAGTCCTTTGATGGTATTGAGAACTTCATCCACTCAAAGAAGATATGCAATAGTATTCTCTTCTTCCTTCATCTTCATACTTTCAAATTGCCTTTGGTAGGTCTAATTTTTTTCTTGCTTGGCTTTGTCATCACATTCATAAATACTAGCAATGGCACCTTGGTGTGCAATAGGTACGCCGAAGAGTTGTGTGGAAGGTCAAGTAGTAAAAAATATGATCTTTTTTTTTGGTATATATTTGTGTAATACATAAGGTCAATTGATAGGTCATTTTTAAAATATTATTATTATTATTATTTTTATTAGTATTATTAATTTTATGTAGTACATATAGTTTTTATAATAATAATGATATAATCTTTATACTATTATATATAATAATAAATATAATTATATTATAAATCTATATTACATTATATGCTATAATATGATTTATTATATTTATATTTAAATTATATGCTATATATAAAATTATTTATATGTTTATATTAGATATTATATTATATTTATTTTATATTAAAAATATATAATAATATAATATATATAATATATTATTTATTGTATTTATATTTTACTCAATAAATACAATTTACATTTTAAATCTTTATAAATTTTCTTCTTAAACAAAATTATACTCTTAATGTGTTTAAAGTAGAATAAATGAAAAATTATTTACATTTTATAAATAAATACAAATTATATTATGAATTATTTTATATTATGTTAGATCAAATTATATTATTTAATTATTAATAATATAGTATTAATATCATAATGATTTTGAAGTTATAAAAGCTTTAAAACATATTAACATGATTATTTTTTTATACATAAAATTAATTTTGTAACACTTTTTAAACATGAAAATATAAATTAACATTTATATTCTTAAAAATTAAATAAATTTACTAATAAACTTCTAATGATTAATATTTTTTATACATAAAATTAATTTTCTAATGCTTTTTAAACATGAAAATATAAACTACCATTTATACTCTTAAAAATTTAATAAATTTACTCATAAAAAATATCCAATTAAAAGCACTTTTTAAAAATAAATTATCATATAAAAACAGAATGGGTTTTCCAACAACTATATAATATTTTATTGTGTCTAATGCAAGCTCGAGGTCAGTTATTCACAAAGCCTTTTTTACGGAGGGAATTTCAAACCCTTTGAGTTGAATACACATATCATTTAATCTCGATCTCTATTGCTTTAAAGATCCCAATCATTATGCACTTTGATAGGATTAAATTATGACTTTCTGATTCCACATTAATCACCTGCATTCTCATATTAACCGGGATGTTTTTACTTTAAGAGAGGAATATACCAAATAAAAGATGACGATATCCTTATCATGTACATATTTAACTCTACAAAATAATAATTAAAATTTAATATCCCTATAAAATGCTTGTCGTTATTATTCATTTTAAATTTTTGGCTATGTTATGATGTGCCTGTGCCGGCAAACGTGACTCCCACGCCTGCTACCGAATATGTTGCCCATACAGTCCGACTGAAGAAAAACATAGCGAATGGAAAAATAAAATGAAAACCAACTTACACATAAATTCAACTAATACTTAAACAACATATAAAAAACCTAGAATGAAAACAAATACACTTCGTACACGATATTTACTTTCTTGGAACTTTAACTCGGCTGTCACATCCTGAACAAAATTTAATATTAATGTAAATATTGCACGTCATTCCCTCCACGTGAGATAGAGTCACACCACGCCTTCAAGATAAGGATGCCAACTTTTTTAGCACCTTGTCAGGCGTATGAGAAGAGTGTGAAAGAGCGGAAACCAATAACGACAGGGAAAGCACCAAAATTTTCATGAAAATGTATGAAAGGCTAAGATTAGTTTTAGCACCTTGCTGGCTTCTCATCACTTTTGGTTCGTTGATGGACAAGATGAGTTTGTAAAACTCATATAGGACATGCCTTCGGCGTAATTATGAAGCTTATCCCAAATCTCTTTTGTTGTCTTGTAGTGCATTATCTTGACAAACTCATATTTACATAAATCACATAAAATAACATTTTTTCTCTTGCATTATCCTCACAGGATTTCTTTTCGACTTGATCTCTTGGAGGATTTTCAGGAATCTTGTAACCATCTGCAACAAATTTCCAAACATCAAACCCTAATGCCATCAAGTAAGCTTCCATCCTTACACTCCAAAAAGAATAATTAGATCCATCAAATAATGGCACCTTATTTGAAGAAAGACCTTCTTGTCCTGTCGTGTGTGTCATCCCAAATCCACCTCAAGCTTTTAGGATTCACCAAGGAACTTAGCTCTGATACCAATTGTTAGACACATAAATACTGAGAGGGGGTGAATCAATAATTAATACTTTCTACATTAAATCGCTGCATTCATAAAATTATGAAAACACAATCAATGGTAGTGCAAGTAATGAACACATCCACACAAGAGAACACCAAATTTATGTGGAAACCCAGAAGGGAAAAAACATGGTGAGAAAATCTGCTTGGAACTACTGCCCAAATCTAGCCTCACAAAATAATATAGAACTTACAATGATTTTGTAGGCACCAACCCACAGGTATTGTAACCCTAAAGGGAGACACCAATCCCCTCAGATTGAGATAAAACACAATCACTAGGAACCAACTCAGATTAAGAGGCTCCAACCACACATTACAAAAGGAATATAGATTTGATTTCACACAACCTACTCTGCATTAACATGCTAACACATCCTATGATGATATCTATTTTTTTTCTCCACACACTTGAATTCTCTTCTCAACTTGCACATTATTAACTTACTTATTTTACAAACAAGTTCTCACTACTTTCACTCTCACACTTTTTCATAAAATATTCAACAATATATATATATATGGCTTGATTTTTCCTTGATTTAATGTTGTAATGTGGCCCACACATTCACATTAGGACTTGAATCTTTATAAATCACTAAGACTTTATGATGTCTTGTAAAGGTGTTGTGAAGTATTGTGAAACATTTTCACACTTTTTTAGACTCTTCTTATTATAATTCATTTACATACCCCCTTTTTATCACTTACCAAGTCCTATTCTAAAGTGTTGTAAAGTCTTGTAATAAACTTTCACGCTTTTCTAGACTTGTCATCAACAAATACACCTTTCTTATGCTTTATTTGGCCCCTTTATGCACTTAAAGACCTTAATTAAGTGTATTTTTGAATGTAAACCTGACAAACATTATTTAATACAATATAATTTCCAACACCCATTCACATGCCTTGAGTGGGACCCATTCGCCACTAGGGGCAAATGAGTCCCTCTTGGCACAAAAATCAAAATAAACTTAAATTACTAGCAGTTTTTTATTCCTAAAGACCTAAGGTCGGCCTGTGATGTATTTTTTGGAAATTAGGGCATAAGTGTGTATAAATATATGGTTTTCTATTCATTTCAATCCCCAATCAACATATTTCATTCATGCATCATAATATTCAAGCATTTTAGCATTCTCATCAAGCATTCAAGCATCTTGGAGCAGCCATTAACATATCTTTAGACTTCAACATCAAGGTTTTGGTGAGTTTATGACATTTGCATGTTATTTGTTCATCATTCCTTCTTTATTTCATTTCATTATCAAGGGTTTGATTACCAAGGGTTTCACCAAGGCAAACCCCTATACTCTAACCCTTAACCATTTTTCCCCTCTTTGCATGTGTGTTTGCAAATCTTGTAAGCAGATTTGTCAAGGAGAGAAGTGTTGAAAAGTGGTCAATAAGTCATCAAAGTCAACATAACCCTAATTGAATCTTGGAGACCTCTTTCAACCCATTTTTTGCAGATTCAGATCCGACAACCCGACAATCAGAAAAGTATAGATCAGGACCCATAGAGTTGACCTTTGACTTTGTAGATTTTTGTAGGTGGATTGATTCACCATCTGTGGTGAATGAGTCCCATTACCAAGATGGAAAAAAAAATTCTAAAGTTTTGTGTTCCCGACATCCCGAAACCTGTTCCGGCAGATTTTACCAGAAATAGGAATTGTGGCGAATGAGTCTGAATAGGCTTCAACAGTAAATTTTGCAACATTCCAGAACCTTCCTAGATTTTTTTTCAATTTCCAGGTGCACCCCGATTAGTTTCATTCAATTTTGTTCTTGTTTGTTTATGTTTCTAGTTCATGTTTGCATACAACACTGTGTTTTCCAGCACTTTGCATATCTTAGTTTTGCATTCATAATCAATAGATTTTATTCATTTTTTGCATGTAGATCATCTCACCTAGGCGCATTACACCCACATCATATCAATCTATGAATGTGAACATTGCATTTTGACACCATCTTTATCCTTTTAGGTGAAAAACCCTAGAAGAATCATAAAGCATTCAGGTGCCAAAATCTTTGTTTACATTTTGGTGAACCTGACTTTAAAACAGTTTCACTTCTAATTTTTAGTGCATTTGCATCCTAGGTTTAGTTTTCATTAACATTGCATTAGGGTTTTGCATTGTTTTGCATCCTAGGGTTTTCAAACTTGCATTAGTGAAACTATCATATAGCTTTCATTTTTGCATCTCCACTCATTTAAACTCGTTGAAATTCTACATATGCATCATAGTTTTGCATAAGACAATATGAAAAACATTAAATTGCATTCAAAATTTCTAAAAAAACCTCAAAAAAAAATCATCCCTTGACTCATTCGCCACCCTGGGCGAATTAGTCCAATTGCATAGTTTGCACTACATTTTCTGGCATTTTCTGTATTACAGTTTTTTGTTATTGCATTCTTTCATTATTTCCAAATTTGTTGTTCTCTTGCATTTAATTTTACTTTCATTCATTTCCATCATGGCTTTTTGCTTTAATAAGTTTTGGATGTCATTAAAATCTTTAGTGGACATGTCAAATTGTGCCTTTGGAGCTTATCCTAATGACCTTGAGCTTCCTCATGCTCCTTAAACTCCTCATGAATTTCCTCCTAGTGTTGTTGACATCATTGGAGAAGATTATGATAGCATGAATAATTTCTTAAATGAATGACTTTACAACCTCAAAGCCAATGCATCCTTTTGTCCCTCCATGAAACAACAAGACCTTCCTACAGTCTCACCTCCTAATATGTTTGGTTACCTACATCCTAAAACTAATGAAGGACCTAAGTTCCCTCCAATAGGTGGACCTAGTTCCTCTAACCAAGCCACTCCTCAACCATTCTATGATAACAAAGTTACGAACACACCAATCAACCTTGAAGAAACTTATGGCAAAGGTTTTACCATCTTAAGCAAACAAGGATGTGACACAACTAAACATAACATTCATCAAATTTTAGAACAAAGACCAACAGATGAAAACACAACAGAGTTAGGATATCAAGATCCTCCTCATGACAGTAAGCCTCCTTTCTAATATTGGATACTTCATGATGATGGCACAATGATCTTTGATTCCCCTCCCGATCTGAATGTCCTCCTTCCTCCTGAACAACCCCTACATGATTCCAATGACAAGGATGCTAAGATCCCCCATGGGTCCTCTTCCTCCTTTAATCCATGAAAAAGGTGAATCTAGTAAACGCAAACACCTTACAAGTTGAAAAAACTAAAGTTTCCTCTCCATCCACCACCTGAATGTGAAATGAAATTGCAAATCTTTCTAAACAAAGAACTCATTTTATTACCACCTATGAATAGGTTGGAAATCTATCCTAAATATGCTAATGTTCCACATTGTGCATATCATCGTGTTCTTGGTCATAGAAGTGATGAATGTCATCAATTGAAAGAAATACTGAGCAAGTATCATTTTGATGACGATAATTGATATCCAATAAATCCATAAACAACTACCATACACCTCATCATGCAATAGTTGTAGAATCTTCCATTCTCACTATTGCATGCCCTTTCCCATCACCCATCTCGACTCATTCTTTCCTTGCATTCAGTGGGGGCAAGAAGTTGTTAGCCTTGTCCTAGTGATGCCTTTGTCCTTGTCCCCTAGCTATGTTTATCACCTTCCACTTATCTTAACTGAGGTTGGGAGGTGGATGACTTGCTTGAGGATTGACTTGTATATGCCTTACTAGTCTTTTGCATTCTATTTTCTTTTTCTTTTTTGTTTACATGTGCATATCGTGTCCCCCCGTAACGTGACGTTTGATGTTCTATCTCTCTCTCTCTCTTTGTGCAATTCCTCTATTTGTACCTTCATTCTTCTATATGTCATACATCATTTTCACTTTTGTCTTTCACTTTAGTTTTTGTGTTTTCCTTTTGGGGACGATGCAAAGCATTGAAATGCCCTATGTCTCTTCCATGTTGAACCAAAAGGTCTTTTTATTTTCCTTTTCATTTTTGTTTTGTGTTTTCCTTTTGGGGATGACGCAAAGCGTTGAGACGCCCAATGTCTCTTCCATGTTGACCCAAAAGGTCTTTTTATTTTCCTTTCCGCTTTGGTTTTGTGTTTTCCTTTTGGGGATGATGCAAAGCATTGAGACAACTTATGTCTCTTCCATGTTGACCCAAAACTGATCTTCTTTTTCTTTTGTTTTAGCTCTCTTTGTGTCATTCTTCTAGTTCTATGTGTATTTGGGGAATGATGACAGTTTCGAGCTCTTTAATCACAACATTATAGTAAAGAACATATTGACCCCAAATCCATAGATCCCTTATGTGTTTTATGTGTTCCTTTTTGGGGGAAACCCCTTTTTCTTTTGTTCCTTTTTCATTTGCATGACACAACCTTACTCAAAAACATATGACTTGGCATAGGGGCTTTCCAAGTGGGCTCTCATGTCTTGTTTCTTTTTTTCATTTTACATTTGCTACTTTAAAGTAATTACTCACAAAATGGTGTGTAGCAATTCCTTTAAAGTGGGGGAATACATTGGCATAATTATTTTGCATTTTTTCTTCTTTTTTTTTCTTGGTTCTTAGTGCAGCCTTGTTACTTTATACAATGCATTTGTTAATTTTTTGACAACATTGAATGTGATGTCTTTCATGAGCATGATCTATCTCAGCATATTACATTCCTCTTGGTGGCCTAGTGTGACGCACTGCATCCCCTAAGTTGTGAATATTCTATTCTTTGATCGGTCCTCTCTTGGAGACATTAGACACAATGTTCCCTAAGTTATATACCTCACATGAACTAAGCAAGACTCATTTGAACATTTCTTTTGCATGTTGCATTATGCATATACATGGCCACCTTGCATAACACAGCTTGCATGCCTACGGTGCCATCACATTTGTTCATGAGTTCTAAGCATACAAATCTTTGCTTGTCTCATGAAGCACGAAACAAAATTGTCCTTTGTGGCACCTTATTAAAGTTATCAGTAGGTATAACTTTAGTATGGTTGAGCAGGAAGCCCATTCTGAGGCATGACTTTCCCCATAGCCACCTGTGTGTTCGTGAGTACATACCAGCTATGAGTGTATGTTTCTCACCTTTCGGGCCTTCTCACTCGACAAATAGCCATGATTTTTGTCGTCCTAGAGTGAGTACACATTTCTTGTTCCAAACAAATAGCCTAGATCTAATCCACAACGAGCTAGATAGACGATAGAAGCTTTCTCTTCTTTCCTTGCTTTTCATCACTTTCATGTGTGTTCCTTTGCTCTTATGATTGGTTTTCTATGTGATCTTGATCCTGGGGGGCTTGATCTATTGAAAAATGAGGTGTTTTCTTAGCTTAATACTCTGTAAAACTTTAATATTGATGATCTAAATAAGCTTTTCCATTGTTACATATTCTTTGTGGGTGATTATCTTGATTAATCCATTTTACTATTGCAGAATGTAGACAGAAGTTGATAGAAGAAGTAGACAGGATATTGTCTCATCTCACCAAGCATTAGTGCATTTAGACCCCTCTTGATTGCATGTTTGGCTACTTTAGTGTGAGTTTGAAGCAAGTTCATCCTCTCACTAAAGTGGGGGCTAACTATGGACACAAAAAAAGTAACCCTTTTACTTTTTCTTGTTTTGTCCCTCCTTTTTCTTATTTGTCTTGACTTTTCCTTGATTTATTGTTGTAATGTGGCCCACACATTCACATTAGGTCTTTAATCTTTATAAATCACCAAGACTTTATGAAGTCTTGTAAAGGTGCTGTGAAGTGTTGTGATACATTTTCACACTTTTCTAGACTCTTCTTATTATAATTCAGTTACATACCCCCTTTTTATCACTTACCAAGTCCTATTCTAAAGTGTTGTAAAGTCTTGTAATAAACTTTCACGCTTTTCTAGACTTGTCATCAACAAATACACCTTTCTTATGCTTTATTTGGCCCCTTTATGCACTTACAGACCTTAATTAAGTGTATTTTTGAATGTAAACCTAACAAACAATATTTAATACAATATAATTTTTGACACCTATTCACATGCCTTGAGTGGGACCCATTCGCCATTAGGGGTGAATGAGTCCCTCTTGGCACTAAAATAAAAATAAACTTAAATTGTTGGAAAGTTTTTATTCCTAAAGACCTAAGGTTGGCCTGTGATGTATTTTCAGGAAATTAGGGCATAAGTGTGTATAAATACATGATTTTATATTCACTTCAATCCCCAATCAACATAGTTCATTCATGCATCATAATATTTAAGCATTCTAGCATTCTCATCAAGCATTCAAGCATCTTAGAGCAACCATTGACATATCTTCAGACTTCAACAACAAGGGTTTGGTGATTTTATGATATTTTCATGTTATTTGTTCATCATTCCTTCTTTATTTCATTTCATTATCAAGGGTTTGATTACCAAAGTGGGGTTTGACCAAGGCAAACCCCTATACTCTAACCCTTAACCATTTTCCCCCTCTTTACATGTGTGTTTGTAGGTCTTGTAGGAATATTTTTCAAGGAGAGAGGTGTTGAAAATTGGTCAATAAGTCATCAAAGTCATCAAAGTCAACATAACCCTAATTGAAGCTTGGAGACCTCTTTCAACCCATTTTTTGTAGATTCAGATCTGGCAACCCAATAATTAGAAAAGTACAAATCAAGACCCACAAAGTTGACCTTTGACTTTATAAATTTTTGTAGGTGGACTAATTTTCCATCTATAGTGAATGAGTCCCATTGACAGGCTAGAAAAAGCGTTTTCTAAAGTTTTGTGTTCCTAGCATCCTGAAACCTGTTCCGACAGATTTTACCAGAAATAGGACTAATTCGCCATCTGTGGCGAATGAGTCCCATTGGGCTTCAACAGTAAATTTTGCATCATTCCAGAACCTTCCTAGATCTTCTTTCAGTTTCCAGGCGCACCCTGATCAGTTTCATTCAATTTTGTTCTTGTTTGTTTATGTTTCTAGTTCATGTTTGCATACAACACTGTGTTTTCCAACACTCTGCATTTCTTAGTTTTGCATCCATAATCAATAGATTTTGTTCATTTTCTACATGTAGATCATCTCATATAGGCACATTACACCCACATCACATCAATATTTGAATGTGAACATTGCATTTTGACACCATCTTTATCATTTTAGGTGAAAAACCCTAGAAGGATAATAAAGCATTCAGGTGCCAAAATCTTTGTTTACAATATATATCCATTCCACCATGTTAACAACAATTTCATGTTTTCCTAGAACCCTTTAACATCATCGACAATTAGTCATGTCGGTCAAATCCAAAACCTTAACTCAAAATGATATGAAACATGTAGTCGGTTCGACACCAAATCAAATACATTACCACAAGTGTAAGATGATGGCATACGCTTCCTACCATGATCCTAACTGGTCCTATTTTACCTTAACATGCTTCCTTTGGCTGACACACACTTCCCTTCTCTAGCACAAGCTTTCAACCATCTTTCATAGTTATTCAGGAATTACAAGCTTCACTCTGTCATTTTTAGATGCTTCATCTAAGACCCAATTCTTATAAATTTGAAACTAAAGTACATTTTGAGTAGCTTTACTTATCTTCCAAACTGCAAGAAATAGTTATGAATAACAGTAGAATGTGGTACTAAAAACAATGACAATTCAATATAGTGCATATTCTGCTTTTGAGCAACAAACCTCATAACACTACCACAAACATTTCCAGACTTTCACAAAAGTAGTAGACATACAAGAACCACCAATTAAATATGTACCTAGACTTCCCATGTTTCCTTTTTTCATCAATGATAACATTAACATTTGTAACATCTGCAACTGACATTCCACTTTGACATATATTTTGTTGGAAATTTGGTTGTCATTGATGTCAAAATAGAGATCAAAGGTGCATTGGATATGGTTCTAGAAGATTTGGTGCAGGTTGATGGAGTAAGGAGCATGTTTTTCAATTGTTGCAAAGTTGCTCAAAAAGTTGCACTATTGTCATGAAATATTGTCACAATGCTACAAAAGTTTCTTCTAGAAGTCTAAGGTAAAATCAGAGTGCAAATTTGATATGGGTTTTTCGAGTGCATTCCAATGGTGTAATTTGCAGATCCAGAGGATGTGTGCCATGCTCAAGAATGAATTATTTGAGCTCTCGGTCTTCTCTAGGGTTTTATTGTTAAACCCTAAAGCTTGTAGTCATGGAACTGAACAGACTTTATATTTTATCATTGATTAATTATTGGCCATTGTATGTTGCTTAAGTGATAACTTAAGTCGTTGAAGTCCTTTGTGTAACTAGCCCCCTTTGCTAGCATTACTAGGTTGTAAAATATTTAACAACTATAATGTTTCCTATGTCATGCACAAAATATTTTCCTTCGACTGTGATCAAGTCTTGAAGATTGACGACCTCCCTACCATCGCATTGAGTATGTGGTGGGTCCCCATCTAGCCCTATGAGATAGCGAGCTAGTGACAAGTGTTAGGTGGGACTAGAAAAAATGTGAGGCGATGGAAGAAGATGATGACTTGTGAAGATAGGTGGTGATGTATTATTTCCTAATATGTCAATTCACATCATTGTTGTGAATTGATCGATGATGGTGTGGGTGAAAAAGGGCAGAAGCCCGCTAACCCGTTGAGATATGGTGGGCCCCTTTATCTTTGCCCTGTGGTATAGCAAGCATGTGACATGTGTCCTGATGGGACTCAATGATAAGTAGTTGCATATGATGAAGATCGATAGTGATGACTTAAAAGGACTTTTATCCGACAGTTGCATTTTAAAGTTGAGCGATAAATATGGATCGAAGGATCATGGCATGATGACTCAGGTTTGAATTTGAAGATCACAAATGGCTAAGTCTGTATGAACATAGGTTTTGACTGGTAGCCAACATAGAGAATGATTTAATTATTCTACCTGCTACAATGACCATTTTAATTGGTGATTTGATCTGGTTAGTAACGACACAGATTATCAAGGTGATAGAGATCAAAATCAGATCGATCAAACAAGGAATTGCATTTAATGCATATCAAGGTTAGGGTTTTACAGAACACCATACTTAGTAAAGTCCAATGAACCAAAATTTGAATTTGATGGAATGTGGCTCGATGAATAGGTAGCTTCCTAAAGAAGATAGTGAGAAAACCCTAACAAATGCTTCCAAATGTGTTGGACGGTGGTGCAAAACTTGATGCAATAAATGTAGTTTAGTAGGGTTAAGCCAAAAAATCTAAAAATCTAAAAATTGTCCAAGTGTAAGGTGTGCATGTTGCAGAGAGAGAGCCAAGTTGCAGACAAAGAATGCACTAATTTGAATAAGTAGAACCCAAACAAAAATAAGAGATTTCAATCAAGGTTAACATTCAAAGAGTAGAGCAGAGCAGAGCAAGGTGCAGAGTGTGTATGTGATCCTTTGAGGTAGAAAAAGAATGCACTAAAATAAAAAGAGGTGCAAAGCAAAGGTCTAGGGAGGTGCAGAATAGGAGATTAAGTTGCAGAGATTGCAACAAAATATTGTGCAGTTGCAAAATAAGTTGCAACATTGAATTGTAACAAAATATAATATCTTTCATTGCAAATTTGATTGGTGGGTGGCATCAGATATTTGGGTAGGTGCTCAAAGGTAGGGAGTTGGTGCTTCCTTGGAGTGGGTGCTCCTAAAACTAAGGGATTGGTGTCTCCTTAGGGTTGGTGCCCTTAAACAATTGTAATGTAGAACATTTGATTGTGAGGCTAGATTAGGACAGTAGATCCTAGTAGCATTTCTTACCGTGATTTTTCCCATTTTGGGTTTTCCACATACATTTTGTGTTATCTGATGTTGCATGTCCATGTTTAGATGTTCTTGCATGTTAAGTTTTAATCTACACAAAAAGGGCTTAAAGAAATTAATCTGTATAAAGTATTTAGAGCTAAAATTTAAGTGATCTATTCATTCACCCCTCTCTTAGTAGATTGTTGTGTTCCAACAATTGGTATCAGAGCCTAGGTTCCCTAGGAGAAGCTTAATTAACTCGGGTAGATCTTGGACTAGTGAACACAATGGTTAGTCAAGAGGGTTCTTCTACAAACAAGGCACCTCCATGTGATTGATCAAATTATGCTTTTTGGAGTGTTATGGTGGAGACATATTTGGGATCTTTAGGATTTGATGTTTGGATGTCCATTAATAATGGATATACACCACCAGCCACAACTCCTACTGATGCTACAAGTAAGAAGTATTATGAGAATAATGAAAAACCAAAGCATGTCATTCTTTGTGGTTTGTCTAGATCAATGTTTGTCAAGGTTATGCATTTTCAAACTACACATGATGTCTGAGAGAATTTGAAAAGAATTTATGAAGGAGATGATAAGGTAAAATTAGAAAAGTTGCATATTCTCGTATCCAAGTTTGAAAGTCTTCAAATGAATGAAGAGGAAAATATTATAGACTAATTGCTCAAGGTTGATGAAATTGTGAACTCTATCAGAGGATTCAGAGAAGTTAAGGAATCAGTCATCGTGCAAAAAGTCTTAAGGTCTATGCCATCCAAATATGACTCCAAGATATCAACAATAGACGAAGCAAGAGAATTGGCTAATCACTATTGATGAACTACATGGCATATTCAATGCATATGAAATGATAATGGAAAATGGAGAGTCATCTAGGAGAGAAGTTGCATTCAAGGATGCAAATAAAGATAAAGTTGAAGCACCCAAGAAAGATAAGGAAGTAGTCTCTACATCAGAACATGAAGAGATTGATGAGGAAGAAGCAAACTTCATTAGAAGAATAAGGAGAGGATCTAGAAAGTATAAAGGTAAGTTACCTTTCAAGTGTTTTAACTATGGTAGAATAGGTCATTTTGCTTCTAATTGTCCTTACAATAAGAAGGATAACTCTAAACAAGAAGAAGATAGTAAGAGAAAGAAAACCTACTTCCCTAAGAAAAAGAGTTTTGGAAAGGAGAAGAGTCTATATATTCAAGAGGAAAGTGATGCATTTGATGCTAGTGATAGTTCAGATGATAAACAAGACT